>JAOTON010001694.1:0-266100 GCA_034440635.1 Lepas anatifera
CACGCATGATTTCTCTGAAAAATGTACAATAAGCTCAATATTTGTTTTCTTTTAATTCTCCTCTAGGGAAAATAAATAAATATCTGCCTGTGGATGATACAAAGTGATCTGGCTACTAATTACTGAATCCACACGAGCTTTCTAATGCGCTCTGCCCATTTGTGCTAACTCTCGCATCTTCGACTTAGAGGGCGTTATTGGATGCGCCTTGTAAGGGCAAATTCGGCTATTAGCTGATGATGGTCCAAAATAAAACATGCATCAGATGGAACTTAAGCAAATACAGACCGTGAGTAGGTCTCATGTGATGTGCAGATATTCTAGAATGTTCTTGAACTTAAATGATTGTTTTATTCACACAGTTTCCACTCAAGCCAGTATAAACTAGGTGGGATTTTTGACTCGGACTGCGGGAATCTACAAACTGGTTGGGACGAGTCCCGCCCAGTTTGTGTGTTAGACGAGGTGCTGATTGGGGCCATCTTTGAGCTGTGGGTTTGGTTTTTCATACAAGGATGCTCTTTGATTTTGACCAACTTAAATCTCAAAATTTTTTTGAAGGTCAAAGCTTGTGATGGGTTCACGGGCATCGGCACAGCCCCAGCTGTGAAGAGTCTATTCAAGCCAGCAACAGACGCTATCTGTGAAGAAGAATTTGGGAAGGTTTTGTCAGTGTATGCGCGTGGTTCGTTGGAGCATGAGTATTGACAAGGAACGGGGTAAGGGGATGCGTGTGTGCAGCAAGTTGTCTATTTTATCGGGTCATTACATAACACGATGTCAATCCCCTGAACTTTAGCATGCCCATCGCGTGGAGTTATTGGTGCCCGAATGCCTCAAAGGGAATGTGGCACCTTGGTTGAATCCTGGAATTTAGTGTAATTGGGGGTACTTTTAGCCGAACATCATGGAAGCTTCCATGATTTCTCTGAAAAATGCACAATAAGCTCAATATTTTGATTTTTAAAAATGCTCCTCTAGGGAAAGAAATAAACATCTGCCTATGGATGATGTCATGATCTGGTAACCACTACCATATTCAATACGCTTCAAGGGCTTCGATTGGCTGATACCACCGTGACGTCAGCATATGTCGTCACACCAACAGCCATGAAAACTGTGGCCTGCTGCTAAGGGTACATGAGAGGGGTACATTTCAGGTAGGTTTAGCTTTTTTCTACGGAAATCTCGAGTTCCAAGACAAATGATATATTGAGTACCAGGTTTTCCGACTTGTTTTATAACTTCGGCTATTAGTTAAAATCACGTTATGAAGGCATCACATTCCCTTTAATGCTCGCATAAGATACATTTCTGCAGTGAATTGTGACCAGATCTGGGGGCCTCTGTCTCAGTGTCATTGGAGGCAACCTGAGACAGACATCATACGAGAGAGAAATGCGACACGATACCCCTTCAACTCGGTCGTGGGTGATCCGTCGATAACGATGCCCGCGGGCGATGAAGCACTGCACCATGCGTTGGTGTGGAGGCTTGCAAGTGATCCGGAAGGCGTCCTTCGATGTGAGATATTGCAGGTGAAAGACGCCGCGCTGACTAGCGGATCCCAGAGGGGGCCGTGGAGCCAGGACCCCTCCAAATGGCAAAATTTTGGTCGATTTTCTTCAAAAACACTGTTTTAATATTTTTCCGATTTTCCTCCCCAAACGGCGCTCCTGCGTCTGCCAGTGTCCGTGTGAGATATCTGGGGATCGCTCCAGTGTTGTCCTGTGGCTTCCGAAGTGGACTGAGACAGCAAAACAGCATGAGGATACAGTGACGAGACATGAACATCAGTAATGATGAATTTATTTACTGCTCCATCAGTAATGACGGAACAGTAAATAAAAATAAAGAAAACTTAATCGAGATGCAAGTAAGCCCAGGAAGATGTATATGCTATGCCAACAGCAACATCAAGACATTCGATAGAGCATGGAAAGAACACGCGAGCTTCTGTGAAATCCCGTGCTGTGATCAGGGCGAACGCAGAAGCGCCGTTGTGGGGGGGGGCAAATTGGGCCCGAGAAATCGTAAAAAGTTGTTTTTTAAGAGAATCAGCCCAAATTTCGTCATTTGGGCGGAATGGGCCTCTGGGCTCCCCCTCTGCGCCCGCCAGTGGCTGTGATTGCAGTCTCACAGGCGGGTTCAGTCTTGCGTGCCGTTGTCTGGGTGAAGTACAAATTACTCCTCGGGAGATTCCCCTCATCACAGACCAGCGAGCGAACCGCCCGGAAATAGCATATAGGTGGCAACAACATGGAGATAACAAAGGAGCTGATCGTAGAGACGATGAAAAAGAGTTCGGAAAAATCGACCTAAGCTGGTGTCGTGTTGGGATTCCAAGTCCTTCAATGAGCGAAGCCTTCCTGTGCATGCATTGATTTTTGAAACTGAAGGCAAGATTATTGATGGTAATAGGAGTTGGCACGGGGTCTGTGGGCCGCAGACAGAAGAAGAGGGAATCCTACTCAGGCATTTAATCTCACTCCAGATCAACTGAATGAGTATTTTTCCCTCCATTGGAACAAAGGCAAGGGATAGAGCGACCACCGAATACCAACAGTCGGAACGAGAACCCCTGGAAAGTGCGCCTACACCACGCGTAAACGCTGGGGCGTTGACGAATAGCACCGCTCACATTGGACCAACTGAAACGAGTCTTGTTCTCGCTGCCAAAAAATCCAAGTTTTGAAAGGTAAAGGACAGAAAATAAAAGGTCTGTTTTTGAAGGTAAAAATACTGAAACTTTGTTTCGACATAATCGGACGATTTTTACTTAGTATAATTATTCTCAGCTTTGCTAATGAAATGGTTCCATCCAGTTGGAAGAGTGCTGCAGTTATTCCAATGCATAAAAAGAATGATCCATCTGAAGCCTCTGATTTCAGAACAGTCACAACTGTCCCAGTAATTTGCAAAATAGTTGAAAAACTAGTTCACATCCAACTAACCATCTTACTTGAAACAGCAAAACATTTTCAATGATGACCAGCATGGTTTTAGAGAACAACACTCCACTTCTACTGTCTTATTGACAGTAACTGATGAAATTCTAAAAGGCATGGACCGGTCAGAAAAAAACTCTTTTGACGTTGATTGATCTCACTCGCTGTTTTGATGCTATAGACCATGAGGGCACTGTTAACTAAACCTCGATGTTTTACAAATTTCGACGGGATGGTTCAGGAGCTATCTAAGTGTAAATACTCAGAGAGTCAGAATAGGTGAGAAAATGTCCAAACCCCTTCCGATAACTATAGGCAGATTTCAGGGTACTTGTCTAGGCCCATTGCTGTTTTTACATTATAAGTAATGACCTCACATGTTACATTCCATCTAAACTCGATGGGTTCCGGGTCAAAGTTGTTCGCTACGCAAACGACACACAGGTGGCTATCACTGGGCCTCGTAGCAGAATAACAGCTATGCAATTTTTGGAAAGGATACTAAAAAAATGTGCACTTGGTTCCAACAGCATGGAATGATGCTTAATGCCGAAAAAACTGAGCTTTTACTCTGCAGGGATTGCAGACAAATCGTAAGTCTAACCCAGTTCCCAAGTATCAGATTCATGGGCGAAACGCTCAAATGTACCAATAAGGTTAAAAACCTAGGCGTTATAATGGATAGCAGCCTCTCGTGGAAATATCACGTCAAAAACCTAGCTGGTCGATGCTTGGGCATGCTACTAGGATAGCTTCATGCAAAACATGCTCTACCCCTTGTGTGCTTTCTGAACTACAGAAGGTATTAAACTTTGCAGCAAGAGTGATATCTGGGCGTAGAAAATATGACCATATCTCCGATGTGCTTCGACAAATAGAATGGCTAGCTCATGAAGCCCGGCAATCATTGCAACTGTCACTCTATCACTCAAATAACAACCATGGAAAATGTCAGTTCATATATCGAGCATCGGCAAAATTCGACCAGCACGTTATATCCCCAGTGATCTTAATATTGTCAATACCGATGTGTTCAAATCTCGCATTAGACAAGTCATAAGAAATTCCAGTTAGCCGCGCAAGACAGTTGTTGAAATTATGCTTACATACTTAATGGTTATACTTATGTGTTATACTTATGATCAGATCAGATCAGCTCAGATAAGATCAGATCAGATTTATTCGAACAAGATCCGCTTCAGAGGGCATTTCATTTGTCTACGTCAAACTGTAAATAAATAGTAAAAAAGGGATCACAGCCTAAAATACACACATGCATGGACATAATTCAATATCGATCGACATTTTTGTATCATATGCCAACCAGAAATAAAGCACACGTTCGTCCCTATTCAGCACCACGGCGTATCAGCGCCGCCCTCAGATCTTGTCGAAAGTGTGGTGCACCAGGTCGTATTCCTAGTTGATTGAGTATAGATACGCCTCTGTAACACAAACGGCGGCGACCGACCTCAGAGCGTATCGGCGGCAGAGTTCACATGTTGGCATTGCGGGTGTCGGGGCTGTGCACCTCACTCCCCCGCAGTCCAAAAGTCTGTCTGATGTGTGCGGGCAGTCCCGTCACCACAGTTTGGTTCACAGCGGTAGCAGTGTGGTGTTGAATTAGATGTTCGGCAGTGAGCCAGCCAAGCTGCTTAACAGCGTCCGAAACATGATCGTAACGCCGGCGCCCGGTCACAACACGCGCTGCGAAGTTGATAATTTTCTGTACACGATGGATCTGGACTTTTCCACACGAGCCGTATATAGATAAACAGTACCGCACAATGGAGAAAACAAGTGCCTCGGCGATAGTCTTAAGGGCAGCTCGCGGTATAACATGACTCAGTGCTAACAAAACTCCGGTGAACTTACGCGATAAAACATTGATGTGTGATTGGTAATTTAGATGTCGATCCATGCTCACGCCCAAGTTCCAAGTTCACCAATCTTACTATGTGACTGTTGTTATCGTGACGATGATTTCCGAATAGCCCTCACGGAGTGGAGAAACCTGGAAATGTCTTGTACACCGGGCCAGATGGGACACGGAAGGCGGTTTCACGCCGTGGGGATTGAACCCACGTTAATCCAGGCTGTCCGATCTGAAAACGGGCAACGAAGCCACTAGGCCACCCGGCCCCCTTATGAAGAGATCATATCAGAACCCGGCCATCCTAACGTTGACCATGTACCTCAGGGCGATCTGTATTGCACGTGAATTCGTTGATATCGCACATGAGAATGAAGCTGAGCATATTGTTCCTGGACGTGATGGCACCATGGTCTACACGGGTCACAACAGTTTTGTCACCAGGGGAGCGAAGCTGTGCCTTGGTAGGCCAGTTCAACAACTTGGCTGCGACATTCATACGAAGACACTGACACTGAGGCGCGCCTTTGAGAACGCACATGCGGGAACTTCAGGTCCATCCTCGTACAAAGGACTATTTGGAAAGGTAAACCAGCAGGATTTGACCTCGATGCCTCTGGCTCAGTTTGGAGCCTTCCGGGGCTCCTGGCGCAAATTACTAAAAATGTTGTGAATGAAGTGAGCAAAGATAAACAGTACATGTATAGAATCTGTCGAACAGTTCAGAACTGGCCGGTGGATTGCCGATCAAAGATGTTATCTGCAGGGCCTGGAGCTCTATAAGTTACACAACGGACAAGGGAGGAAGAGGGGGGGCGTCAGCCACAACGCTTTCAAGCGTTACTGGGGGAGGGAGGGGCTGCTTTCGATCGTTATCTAACGCGCGCAATTTTGGGAAATGGGAAGGTAATAGCGGCGAGTTAGAATAGAACTACATGGGCGTCAAAGAGACGAGATGGCGGAACGCGTCTCACATTTTCTACAAGAAAAAGTTCTAATGTCTGCCATATCGTGAAAATGGTTCAAAGGTTTGTCGGGATTAAATTTATCGGCACGAAATGCGACGAGGCTGCTTGCGATCCGAAGTGAATCTATCTGCTTGCGATCCGAAATTTTTCTAGATAGTCCTAAAAACGATGTTCTTCAAGATTTTTGACGTTGGCCTTTCCCAGAGAGATCTCTATCAGACGGAACCGACTTAGATGTGGAATGGTGTGGATGCTAAAAGCTGTTCTGTTCTGAGCTCTATCCCTTACTTATATCTGTGGTCAGACCGGGGTGCGTCCGTAACGCCTTCACCCGGGATGCATCTCTGTCGGGAGCGACGCGGAGCCGACAAACGCCCCAGGCGCCGATGGCGCTCGAGAGCACTGATCCCGCCCGAGCTGGGGGATGGGCACTGGCAGGCTTGAAACGAGACGAAATCAAGGCGGATATTAGGTCACCAGCAACAAAAACTTTGAAACCCAGAAAAGAGCGGAGGGGTAGGGGTCGCTGGAAAAACTTAAATGGAACCTAATCCATAGAATGCCTCGAGTGAAAACAGAAGTAAATCGGAGCAGAAATTTGATATAGGTACCTACTTACCGCTTTTTACAGTCTTGACTATCAGTGTAGCTTTCCTGGTGTCTCCCTGAAATCATTGGTTCTGAATTTCCCGGTTGAATTCTGGAGGTTTTATACGGGTCATCACCTTGAGGTCATCACGAGCATGTATCCATGAACTGTCGGATCCGGCAGTTAATAGAGTCGGTGTTAGGTTCGGCAATAGACTCGGCAATGGTTCGGAGCTCAAAATGCTACTTTCTTTTGTCTGACGAAGGATGTGGATGAAGTGATGGTAAAAATTCAGCCTATAGTTAACATCTGACAGAGTGTAAGCCAAAGTTGTTTGGTACCCTGATCATTGCGCAACCATAAGTCTTTCTACATATTGGGTGGAATCGCCATTTGCGAAATAAAAAAACTCATGGAGGATAGGGTGAGCATGTAATTTGGAGTGTATCCAATGTGTGGTCTGAACGGATTCTAAAGAATAATCCCTTAAGTTTTTTTCTAAAGATTACAGCAATGATAGATACATCACGGGTGGAATCGCCTTTTGTGAAATTAAAAACTCATGGAGGATAGATTAAGCATGTAATTTGGAGGGTGTTTAACATGTTCTCTTAACGGATGCCAAGGAACCATACACAAATTTTAGCTTATAAAAACAAGTAAGACGCCTTTTTGGGCAAAAATTGGCGTTTCTGTTCAAAATACAAAATAAAAGTTCAGTGAAATTTTCTTAGATGGTTCATGGTGTTTGTCAAACATGAACATGACGATATCGCAAAGAGGTTCTGCTGCCATGAATTCATCCCTTAATTGCAACCAATTAACATGAGACATGATTGAAATTGACGAAAATAAATCTAGCAAAATTTATTTTAGGTAATCTATGATGAAATTCATTTTATCAGAATTTATATCGTTGGCTTGGACTTTCTAGATCAAATTATAATTCCGATTTGTCATTTGTGACTACATAGAGTGAGAACACTTTTCGGAAATATAGACTTCTTTATCCGAGCTCTGCACTATCTTTTTTAAGGGGGGGTTTCGTCCAGCTTAACGTAATTTTTAGGTATATCTGAGCGTTACGAGCGTTACATGGAGCGGGGAGTCAAAAGAACACAAAAATATGTGTTACGTAATTTGCAGACGGCGGCTAACACCCTATCGGCTTACACTTGGACAATCGTTTACCGTTCCACATCCGGTTATACTGGGCCAAGATAACTTTACTTAAAGGTACGTTCAAGAGGGATTCCTTCACGCTGGAGTGACGTCACATGGGCGTGGAGGAATTCCTTCACCTTTGGGCCGTGTGTCAAACTGCTGCTAATGGCGCTGCCCGCTTACGAATTTGTGAGAATTTATTGTAATCAAGTCTATCCAAAATGCAACAAATGGGCATTTGATCTTCGATTCTGGGCTTCTCTTTACAAAATTTGCACATTTAATCATTTAATTTCCCCATGGTATATGCTACGAGGTGTGACGTCACATCGGGTGATCTGCGCCTCCTTTTTGGAGGGGGCTGATACTGGGCAGCCGGCGAGTTGTACTGGTCTGCGTCAGCTACTGCGGCCAATATCTCCCTGTAGCTGTAGCGCACACAGTGGTAGGCTCCCGCTGAAATTGTACGGCGAGTGCAAAATAAATGTTGCGTGCAGTGGGACGAGGTCCAGTTTGTGGAAATGGTCAAGGTTGGGCGGCCAGCGCTGACCGGGATCCCACCCCTGAGGCGACGAGGCCTCCGGCATCGCGCTTCAAAGGCCGAGAGAGGCGGAAACGTGGAGGGGACGGCATCACATGCTGGCTTGGAACAGCTTTGAAAATTGGTGGGTTGTTGAAGCTTGAACTGAGGAAGATATGCCAGTGTTTGGCTTTTGTCTTGGAAAAGTGAGTGGTGTGCTGTGAGTTATTTCACCACTGGGTGCGGTGAGTCATTTCCCGACTGGAGGAGCAAATCGGGTGGTTGAATCGATTATGTGGGGTGTTTTGACGATGTCTGGTGCTGATTACACGGTAAAGGGGCCTCACTTTCCAGGAAAAGGCAGACGAATACATAACAAAATCAGCATAAGTTTACGCGAGCGTTTACGCTGGCTGTGTTCCTCAGAAAATAGAGACCCACTATATAAGTCACTGTCGTATTCAGGTCTCCGCCAACGACAATTCAGATAGTTCTGAGCGTGCACCATTCGGCTTTGCATACATGATGGAGACACCAAGGCATACACGAAGCTTGTCAACTATCACGAAAACAATGCTACTTCTACACAACCTTTCGGGATCGAATGACATAGTTTTGCAATTGATGCACCATGTAAGATATCTCAAACTTCTATGTAACCGTGTGTAATGACAACTAACACGGCTTAACAAATCAAAATTATTAGGATACCGGTACCACATAGTTAATATTACTCGACACCTGGAAGAATGACATTATACTGCATGCTTAGTTCGCGCTAGAAAATCCGACTGGCATTTTTGCTGCATGCATCACTACATGAGTCTAGGATATTGGCTGAAAATTGAAAACCATCTTAACCTTGCTGTGTGTTAGAAAACTCAAACGGAGTAAAGTTTGTTTACCGCGTTGAGTACGGCGCACTGGTCATAATCATAATCATCATCATCATAATTGGTGGTTTAGGGCGCGCCGACTACAAAGGTCATGTGGCGCCCATAACACTAAATAAGATATATACAAACGAGTGTCAACATCTCACAGGGCTAGAGGTGTGTCAAAGGTAAAAATTTAAAAATATATAAATAAAAATATAAAAAAACAGTTTCAAATCACACCCTAGGTCGGCGAGTAAATAACATTAAAATCGATACTCCTTAGATACGATACAATACTTGATAACTCAACGGTCGGAAACTCTCCCAGAAGAGACTCCAAGGAGGGTGACCCTTCCAAGTGTCTAACTCGCTCAATCTCATAATCGTGACAGTCAACAAGAACATGCTTCGCACTCAGTGAGTCGCAACAGCGCGGACAGAGCGGCGGATCCTCTCTAGTCAAGCGGAAAGAGTGCGTAGCGTGGGTGTGGCCAATCCGCAACCTCGACAAAACAACCTCCTCTTTTCTGGATCCAGCACTGCTAGAAGGCCATTTCCCTACTTTGGGTTTCACACTTCTCAACTTTGCTCCCCTGGGATCCTCGTCCCATCGCCGCTGCCATCTACTCATTACAAACTTCTTAACAGGAGCATACAGATCAAAGAATGTAATATGAAGGCCAGGGAGAACATCACGTTCTACTGCAGCCTTTGCAGCTGAATCGGCCCGTTCATTGCCGCTGATGCCACAGTAGCTTGGGATCCACACAATCTCGACATTTTTTCCGTTTTCCTTTAGACCGTGCGGCTTCTGTCTAATGAGGCCCAAGACGGCGCACTGGCGTGAAGCTTCGCGATGCTCCCTCTCAAAACGAGATTCGAGAACCGGAGACGAGTGCGTTGATGCGGATCGCTCCAGGGTCTCCCCAGTCTCTGTTGAGTTCGCCGCTGACTAGCGCCTGAAATGTCTCAGATGTCAGATCTGGGACATATTTTCAGACTCGAGCCATTTAGACGGGTACGCAGCACACTTCTTCAGATCGGAATCGACGCAGGCAGGCTATAGCAGTTGCGCCCTCCAATTTACTGGTCTGGCTCTTTGTATTCTTGGTCATTGGTGATGGTCGGCTGTCTTTCTTAAGAATATGCTCGTTGGTGTTTTCTGAGCAGCATTTTCTTAGAACGTGCAGGTGAAATTATTCCAAAGTAGACATTGAATTACAGGTAAAAACAGGCTTCTTTCGTAGTTGTTCTTTCTCCCTAAGATAAACAAAATGGACTCCCCGTCTAGCTAGGTGCGAGATAAACAGGCAAAGGTAAGGTCAATCGCTGTGTTGGACGCTTCCCGTTCCCCTCCTGCCCTGCCCCTGAGCACCCGATCGACCCGGGCTGGAGTGGTTCCCAGAAGTGTGTGTGTGTCTGTGTGTGTGGGTCTGGTGTGGATGAGTCACCGGCCCGCCAGCTCCGAATGTAAGAGACTGCCCGGCGACTGTGTAATCCACCGCTGGGCGGGCTCAGGAATGCGGCAGCTGCTGAGGGCAGGCCGTCGATTTTGTGGTGAATCATGCGGAGTTGATGAGAACGCTGACTCTGTCGGCATGGATATCGATTTTAGTGTGGAGGCCCGCAGCCAGGAGAGTGGCTGGAGTCATTGGCAGCTGGCACGCGACGGTTATGTAATGAAGACGGATATCAGATACCTATCTGATTCTCTGTATCCAATTGAAAGACCTGAGAAGCCCATAGATATATACTGTGGATGATAGCTGTCGCAAGAATGAAAAATATTAGTGGTGGTCGCTGTGGCTTCCGCCTGGGCCGTATTTGTGTAACAAAGTTCAGTGGCAAGAAAGAGAATAGGGTATTAGAAGCACAGGTTACCTCGTTAACCAGATACTTTTCTACAAATTCTTCGTTTATCATCCCCAATACACTGCGTACCCCCGCTTCCTCCCCTCGTGCACAAAGGTATACAATTGGCCTTCCGTATTCTGATATAGATCACACGCCGACAAACTCAAGCTGTCCCACTCATCCGAAACCCTCTCACAAAGTCCCCACCCAGTGGCTCCAGTACATCGTGCCACCCCCGCTCCTGAACCGAAAGCACACATACAAGGGGCGCTCTGCATATACCATCATAGCCCCACACACCCACAATCTCCGGGGCTCATAAAATGGCGATAATCGACAACATCTGCCACAGCGCCACAAGTCTGCTGATCAGGGACTGTTTACATAGGACGTAATTCAAATTTAAGGTTGTTCGGACCCCTTACCCCCACTTTGTCAGAAATAGTAAGAAAATGATTGACCCTCCTGCCCCCGTCAGCAAGCGTCAGAAATCTCCCTTGACAGCAACGGTTGTCGACATGAACAATCACACAGAGACGCCGCAGAACTGCAATGCTTGGGCCGTGCTTGCATTTGGTAGCAGTGGACACTGGGTGAGACTACGAAACATTGACTAAGAAACATCGAAGTACCCGCGCTTCAACTGCCCTGGGCTTGCGCAGTTCTCGCCCAGTAAAACAATTTCACGACAGCCGATGATTTATCCACTCCCCCGTCATAAAAAACTCGCTAAAGATCCTGAAAAAAAGTTAATATTCATCTCTCTCCCGTTTCAGGGATATGTACTTTCTCTCTTCTGGCTAATCAATGTTTCACCTTCTCAGATCGTTCCAGAGTTTTCAGAATACATTATCAGCTAAGCATACCCACGGCGTTTGAAAATTCCAGAAGCTCATCAGAGCTACCTGGTATACATTTCAGCAGCAACTTTGTGCCTAGCGGTGTTTTCAGAAAACGCTCATGGCATCGCCGCTCGCGCTGGTCATGATTTCGAGAAGCAGTCCCTCTGGCTCTCCTCCAGCCTCGTTTTATGGGTCATATCTGAGGGAAACCGTCCGTGAATACGATCTGGTATGTCGGGTGACCGCTCAGAAATGGCTTCTCTGGCCAGTGTAGACAGTTGTTGCTGTACGCTGCCCGCCCAGTAGATAAAGTTAAGGAAATACTCATCCGGAGATTGTTTTCTGGCCGAAAAATGCACCAGGACAGGATGTGATTTCTAGCCAAAGAAGGCAGGAGAATAGAGTACGGGATGGTTTCCCAGTTTCTAAGACATGGATGCGGATCGGTTATTGTTCAGGATGTATTTTCTCATTGGCCAAGTGCTCACCTGGCTTGCAGATAATAATGATTGCATATTTGTAGATGCCTCTTTGATGCTTACATGACAGCTCGCGTGGCTGGTGAGTACTAGATAGGCGCAACGCCTCACTAGCCGGAAAATGCTGTCTGAATTTGCCTCTCATTTCTTTGACATGGTGTACACAAAAGGTAATGCAGTTCCATTTAATCTGATGTATCAAACCACATTATATAACTAACTAAACATTGTAAAACTAACCAAACGTGAAATCTAACCATAAGGGAGCACACAGACGTGCCGTACATGTTACACGTACATCAAGACATGTTATACCCCACCCATTCAAGTCAATGACATTACCACTAATTATTCCCTACCCGCTAACGTTCACACATAAACAAAACTATTGATTATTTACAGACAATGAAATCATTCGAAATCGCAACACACCTAGATTTCACCACGTGCGCATCGTGGCACGTCTCTGGCGGCATAGCAAAGTAGGTAGGCTGATGCCGTCTTTACTTTTGCAGCCGGCACTTCAGTTACAGAACCATCGTCCATGCGGTGCCAGCGCGCGACTGGCTGGTTCCAGCAGAAGGCGGTGTAGTGGCCGGTCTGGGCGCTGCCATGGTGCTCTACTACAGCGTACAGATTATATACAAAGCTGTCAGAGAACTGTGAAGGCCTGCTAACCATTATACTGAGATCGAGGTCACTAAGGTGGAAAGAAACACGAGTCTTTATCTTGTGCAAGGCGTTTTCACTGTAGGAAAACCGCTTCAGGTGTATAACCACCATAGGTGGCAGTCGCTCGATGCCGGACTTCTTGTAGGTGTCCTGTTGCCGCTGACAATTTGAACATGTCCAGCCTGAAATGGAATCGCCATGCATATACTGCTGGATACATTGGTGGAGACTGATTTGTGCCGGCGGGTCCGAATTTGGAGGCAGCGCTAACGACAGCAGAGTACAGTTCTCGAACGTAACAGATTCGTAGCTGCAAAAGGTGCAGAGAAGCACAGACTTTTCCTGCCCGTAGAAAAGCCGGAATATGATGGAATCGTTTGCCTGACAGAACTGATGCCAGGCAATATCACCATCGCTGTAACCATCCAATTCTTTGGGGACTGATAAAGGTTTTTCGAAATGAGCAGCAGCATTCAGATCTTCATGTAGCCATTCCAGCAGAAACAGTAGAAACTCATATGCGTCATGCATGCGGTCTTCACCGAATTCACTTCGATGGGTGCGAACCACATCACGAATCGTGTGTGGCGACGCAAACGGATATTTCTGCGACCAAATAATCACCAGGAGACGCGCTGTTTCCTCAGCAATGTCACCGCGAGTTGAGGACCGTGAATTCAGTTCTTCTCGGTACCGGCCACTCGTGATATGATGGACAAAATCATTAGTGTGTGCTAAAACCTGGAATACAACGTTCATGAAGCACGTATTTCCAAGATTCTCTAGGCCAGTGACGCTGCCCGGCAATGATGATAGCCGTAATTTACACTCCGAACTCTCCTTTGACATTTCTTGTTTTCCTTCTTTTAGCCCGAATGAAACATCGTTGACGGGTGAGAAATTACTTGTGAGTCGCTCACAAGCTGCGTTCCCTCTTACCACCGCCGCCGCCAGTCGCTGCCACAGCCATCTCCCGCGGGTCACCGTTTGCTGTGCGCAACTTGGCACCCAGCTGGCGCAGGAAAAACTTTGTTGCTGGGCCACAGGCCCCGCTGGTTTCAAAGGCAACAGGCTGGACTATATAGCTGTCCGAAAGTGAGGAATATTTCCTCATCTTGGTGGCTTCAGCTTCCTTGGCAGCTGCGCCGGCAGCGCTGGCGGCGGCCAGCAGGTGAGAAGCTGCGTAGGTGTTGATGCAGGTGGCGTCCCACACCAACGGCTTCCCCTCTGCATGCGGAAACACTGTCATGCCATCCGGTCGCCTGCCATCACCGCGGTTCACGCCAGTGGGTTCAAGAACAGAGGGGATGCGGGCGGCTTGTAGAGCCCGCCTGACAACATCGTTCAGTGCGGTGTGACGGGGATGGTGGCCCGCACTGAAACGACAGGTCAAGGCATGATGCCCTCTGCTGTCCGCCTGTGTTCCACATCGGCATATGTGTGGCTCGCACACAGAGGCACCGACTCGCAGCGCCACGTCGATTCTCAAAGTTTCAGGGTCTAAAAGCGTACCTAAATTGGCCGATGGAAGGGCTTGGAGCCAAGCACTACTTTCCGAAGTGCCAGCTGCCAGAAGACGGGCATGATCCAGCTGGTTGGCGGCAGCTAGGAGTAAAGAGCGGGACTTTTCAGCCAGCACAGAGTCCCAAGCGCGCTGATTTCGGGAAGCTTCATCTGCCGGCGGCTCCTCCCCGTCTGCCGCAACCCGCCAGGCAGCCACGGCCATTTTCTGCTCGGCTGACAGACGAGGGTGCAGCTTTTCGGGCAACATCGACGCCACCAGCTGCTGGCAATGGTGGAGAGATGCCACATAGCTGGGTAGCGCTAGATCTACTGTGCGTCGCAGGCCCAGTCCGCCGTATCTGGTAGGGAGAACAGCCTGCTGCCAATTATCGGCGTCGAACTGCACGTTGGTGATGCTGGTTACAGCCGATTTCACCATGTCGTCAATCGGCTCCAGTATGTCGGGCTGGCGGTACTCGGGCGCGGCACGAAGCAAGTACTGTAACTTCGGGATCCCTAAGCAGTTCCTCAACAAAAACAGTGCAGAGTGGGCGTCTACGTACTGCAGCCTGTCTTTCATCCGTTGTAAATCATTGGCCTTCGTTGTAATCACTGTCTTTGTAGCTGCGGCTGTGAGAGGTACACCCAACATAATGGGCATGGGATTTACAGCAGCTCCTGGTAACTGGCGGTGCAGCCTGGCAGTGCTAACCTGTTGCTCGGATTCCGGGATTGAGTTGGATGTAAAAATTTCACAATTTTCATTATTTACTTCTAGACCTAGGTTGGATAAAGCAGGAATAATGCGCTCAATGTCTTCACAGACAGCGTGCACATTTCCAACAATAGTCCCATCATCCAGATACCAGGATTTAAATGTTGCACAACTACCCCGTGGTGCCGCGTCTATGGCCAGAGAGAAAACGGCAGGACCGGCGGGATCACCCTGCTGCAGACCCGTGCATGACATTATCTTGGTGGTACCAAAATATAGAGGAGTTGGAGCTGCATATGCTTCCACATTAGTCGGTACAGGAACGGAGCGCGGGCACGGACGACTCGAAGAAAGCTGTGTCGGCGGATTGAATTAAATGCGTTCTTCATGTCTATTTTAACAAGCACTTCGTCTTTACTCATATTCTGTATGAAGATCCTTGACGCGTGCGCTGCTGCCCTCGCAGCGACCTGGAGTGCCAAAACCGAGCTGCACTGGCCGTAGCTGCTGCCCGAGCTCTCCGGTCAGAGGCTTGAGAGCAATTTTTGTGGCCAGCCTTCTGTAAACAGATCCGACGGCTATAGGTCGCACACCACCATCAGTCTTCCTCAAAGCGGTCAGTGACGCCGTTAAGAATGTGTCCCTTTTGGGGGATGAGGTGGCTTAGCGGATAGCACCCTTGTCTTCTAAGCCACTGGTCCCGGGTTCAAGTTCCGGCGGAGCCTCTGAATAAGTCGATCTGATCCCCAAAATCCCTTCCAACAGGGTGAGAGTTGGCGACGCCGTATGACCCTGGCAGTTGGTGCGTCGTTAAACCCCAACAATTATTATTATTAAGAATGTGTCCCGTGCTGCAGCCGGCAACTCGCCTAGCAGGACGTTGTCAACCAGACCTGTGAGCGCCGAGACCAGACGCACGCCGGCCTCACCTGCTGATTTGCTGGTCAGATCTTTGAGGTGCGCCGGACGCAGGCCATCTAGACCACCACTGGAGCCGGGGTTGAAGGCAGAAATGACAGCAATGATCTCGGTCTCAGATACCTTCAATGGGAGCTCCACTCCCTCATCGGGGCACCGTGGTAGTTCCAGGTCTGAGGGGGCTTCTGGGTGCTTCAGTCTGAGACCGGAGATGGTCTCTTCAGACGGCGACACCGCCTCATCGCTGGACTTCAGAATCCTTAGGGCACCCTTGATATCGCCGTCGCAGAGTTTGACAGTTTTACCATCACGCAAACTTATTTCATGTATAACTCTGCCTGTAGTGTGTGGTCTGGCCATCTTCTTATCTGTTCGCAAACATTTGATCGGAAAGCCCCGATCCAATAATGATAATGACAACGACGGCGAGAGACACTGAGCCGACGTTTGGTGATTTATGGAGATGGATTTGGTGTTGAAAGCTTCCGCAGCGTTACACAGAATTTGGTGTCTGCTGGAGTGTGTGCAAACGTGCATGTATGTGCTCGAGCGTTTAACCTTGTGTGCCTATGAATGTCGTCACCTTTGGATAGCCATGTTGGAAATAAATAAATGCATATAGACACACACACACACACATATATATATATATATATATATATATATATATATATATATATATACAATCACACATACAAATACACCCATCATTCTAAGTCAGATGATTCAAGCATAAAAGCTGCGTTAAACCCCTGTTAAACCCCCCACATCGAGATTCATTTTACCCTTATGTAATTCTTCCCCTGCCCGTTGCTCTTCGCGCCTGGGGGTCTGATCCGAGGGGATATGGTGGCAAATTGATAGTGCGTTGGACTTACACGCCGCTGACCCGGCTTCTAATCCGTGACTGGAATGCTGAACAAGGACTGGCTGATCCTTATATATCCTTCCAATAGGGTGACAGTTGGCGACGCCAAATGGTCTCAGCTGTCTGTGCGTCGTAAAGTCCCAAGGCTTCTTCTCCCTTCGTTTGGACCTTCTCCCCTCGGCTTTTTTTGCAAATGATTCCAGACCAATTTGAATGAGAGACGTATCGCTTTGTGCACCTGTCAGGAAATTAATTTGAAAGCTTATGGTCTGAAATCGGGTCAGATCAGGTCAATGAGTTATGACGTGATTTCTAAACCTATGTAACGGGATTTTGCTTTTCTAAAATAAGGCAGATCTGACTAGGATATATCTCGACTCCTAGGAGAGCTAGATCATGTTTCTAAGCATCATTCAAATGTTCCTAGAAGTATAAACCGGCAAGATGTTAACCAGTTGTGGTCTGGCTAATAACGAGGTCGCCAGCGGCTACCAAGGCGCGCTTTTCGAATACCTTTGTATCTATAACTTTTGAACGCAACAAGATACAGCTATTGATTCGAGCTCACAGTGGCGGGCATGATGGAAGGATTTGAATGATTTGCAATAAGACCTTAGAAATGCATTATTTGACCTTGGTCATACTACATACCTTTTGAATCCTTGGGTCGAGACAGCGAAATCGGCACGTTTAGCTTTGTTTTAGGACTAATGGTTCTCGAGTTTTAAATTATAATCGCTCCTAAATCGGCCCAAATTTGAACCATTTTGACCCCTTGTAATATCAAAACTCACCATGCATGGCTCAGACTTGGTTCATTAGCAGAATACGGTAGGGCGCTCTCAGCGGCTTCCGAAAACACTATTAGTTCCCGAGATCGCACGGGAGGGGGGGGGGGGGGGCTCCCATTGGACCCTCCCAGGCAGTGGTATAGGTACGAAAAGAGCCCAGGCCTGTTCAGAAGTAGAGAACATCAGCTCGTCACTAGATCTGCACCTGTCAGGAGAGAGCCCGCTCCTTTCCCCGGGACGGTTTTGACGGTTTTGATAGGTAAAATGACCCTGCCTGACACACAAAAGAGTGCTGGAGAGGGCTTAAGAGGTATAAATCTATATGAGGTATGAATTTATTCATACCTTGTCTGGCATGAAGTCCCACATTTTACCTCAGAACATACTGCGAGCGGATCGTGCTTCGCGCGGCCCGTGCCCTCAGGGGGAGGGGGTGGCTGTCCTTGCTGCCGCCCCCACCCCTTGGCTACGCCCCTGGTCTCTGATATGCTTTATCTTCTGGCTTCCTCAATTCAAATAATAATATGCAAATGTCGCATTTCCTATAAAGACATTGTGGCGCCTTTGCAATGTCATTGTAACTGAGACTGCCAGAAGATGGAGCGTACCAGAAACCGCCCCCTCTCCCCACGCCCCGTTGGATAGTTCATTTGTGCCTGAGCTTACCGTTTATGGAGATGTAAGCTGTGTTAAGAGCGGACCGCGTCAGATTATCTTAGGAGCAAAAAAACATGTTTTTTGGGCTGGTGTTGTGTCTTAGGACGTATGTTCACAGAAACGCCCAGAACCGGCTTCTGCAACCAATTTTTGTTCGGCGAACAAACAACAGTCCAAAAAATGCATTGCTCTTTGCGCTCCAGATGCAGTAATATGTTACAGGCTTGCACCTTTGTCACGCGCCCCACCGTACCAAACGGTGTCGCGCGCCCCACCGTACCAGACGGTGTCGCGCGCCCCACCGTACCAGACGGCGGCGTATCCCGATTTCCCGGCGAGACAGAGGACTGTTACATGAGGCCCGGCCGTGCCCTCGGGCTGTGCTGCCGGACCGGTGGGTCAGTTCGAAGGCCAATCAAGCCCCTTCTCCCGATGACAAGGGCGCAGGGGCCGTATTCTGGTGTCGGTCGTGCGTAAGAATAGGCGCACGTGCGCCGATTTGTGATAGTGATCTCTGGCGTACGTACGCGCCGTGTAGGTAGGAGGAAAACAGTCTTCTGATCTCAGTGCCTACTCTAGATCGGTATTCAAATCTAGTGGGCATTGCAATTCCAGTACCGGTGGGTATTGGGAGCTTCCCACTTACAGTTGACATGCTCAGCGCTGTTTGTAAAGCTGCAATGCTTTTTCATGCTAAAAGAACTATGTCTCGAGTGTCTTGGTTGCCTTGAATACAAATTCCGTGTTCAGGAATGTCAAGCGGCATGTTCAACTTAGAATCAACTTGGAAATAAAATTATCCATCATGTGACACGTAATCAATCAGATATTCCGTTCTGAGTCGGCAGTATAATTCTCGGGCTCTATCTGATAAATGTGGGAGCATTGATAGCGGGACAATGACGATCGTTGCGCACACCGCGCAAGACGTCTCAACATTGATGTCGAATGCAGGCCAGAGAGAAATGCTTCCCGTCACAAAATATTCAGATTTTAGCCAGAATGTGAAGTAAAGTCAAAAGTTATGTTGGGGTCATGAGCGGAATTAAAAGCAAAATTTGTGCACCAAAAAGGGCTCTGTAACATTATTGCCTTGAACATTACCAGCAAGGGTTTTTATGAGGCCGTGGAAAGCTAATGGCATACAAACAGCATAGGACACAATCGTATCATTCCTAGCGTTCCATCCGGCTTCAGCCTGTCCCGCCTGTGAACACATTCCTCCCCGGACAACGTATATAACTCATTGGAATAAGTTGATCGTAAGGTGTGTCGGAAAAGATTTTATGAATGTTTGGAAGTCAACCTTGCTATATTTATTTTGTGTCCCGCACCTCGGCAGCGGGCCTTGTCGCCTCTTGGCTGTATCGACGTGGCTAGGTGCCTTGTCCTTGTTATCATGGGAGTGAGAGAGGAACATAGGGCAGATATGTTGACCAAACAGCAGCGTTCACGAGAAAATGAGCATTATTCATTTTCATACCTTGCTCTAGGAATAGCCTTCAGAACAGAGTGCTATTTGATCATGAATCGAGTTATGCAACTAATAACAAAAAACGCAGGCTAAATTTCATATTTTGACCTTTAATGTACGTGGCTTAAGGGATGCAACCAAAAGAAGGTCTATCTTTCGGCACATTCATACAAAATACCCCAACAGCATTGCTGTCTTACAGGAAACCCATTCGTCAGATGAGGTAGAGTCTTGTTGGAGAAATGAACATGGAGGTGACATCATATTTTCCCATGGGATGTCCAGAAATCAAGGCGGTATAGCCATATGCATGCCAAAAAACATAGCAATGGTAACAGAGACCTTACACCGTGCTGAAAATGGCAGAATATTGGCGGTTAATGTGAAACAAAACAATTTTGACATGGTTATTATAGGTGTGTATGGCCCAGCTGGTCATTCAGTGCAAGAAAAGTTTAATTTTCTTCATGAGTTACGTGACACTTTAGATAAATTTGGAACAGGAAATGAAGTTGTATTAGGGGACTTTAATATTCGCTTGGATGAGGATAGACATGAAGTTTCAGCAGAGCTTAGAGATCTATTAGAAATTTTCCTCTTAAGAGACGCTTGGAAAGATACTCACAGTACCGGCAAGGGTTTCACATGGCAGAGGCCTAACCATAAAAATCAATCAAGACTAGACTACATATTCATATCAAACACTTTATTCTCGTCCAATGTACTTCACTTCAACATCGACCCTGGCATTCACAGCGATCATAGTTGCGTCACGCTAATCATGGAGTCCTGCAAGAATCAAAGAGGTCCATCCTTTTGGAAATTTAATAATTCTCTTTTGGGAAATGACGAATTTGAAAAATAGTTCAGAACCGAGATTCAAAAAAGTCTGAATAACTCCGGAGTATATGAACCTAATGTTACCTTAGGAATTAAAATCGGGATTCTCTTAAGTAACATACGTCAAATATGTATGAAATTTGGCAAAAAGATGGCTGAACAGAGAAGGAAAGACGAAGGCGAGCTCGAAAACATAATACGTAGCTTTGAGGCAGACCTAAGTATTTTGACTGGAGAACAATTAATAGAATACAATGATAAGAAAGAAAAGCTTAACGATCTGAAATTGAAAAAGGCAAGAACAGCAATGCTCTTCTCAAAAACCCGCTGGGTAGAAGAAGGGGAAAGGGCCACGAAATATTTTCTCAGAAGGGGAAAACAACTTTCTGCACAAAAAGTAATTAACGAAATTATTGAAGGGGAAATATTATAACTGAAAATAAACTGATACTTGAGGCCTGCGCAAACCACTTTGAAAAATTGTATACCAAAGAGAATAGATCCAACGATGCGGAAAAAATTGCATACATACAAGGAACACCTCTACCGCAGTTGTCAAATGAAGACAAGGAAAGATGTGAAGGAGACGTTGATCTAGAGAAATGTACTTTTGCATTGAGTAAAATGGCTAAGAATAAATCCCCGGGAGTAAGTGGATTCACGCCAGAATTCTTATTACATTTCTGGAATGATTTAGGGCCATCCATTGTTCAGTACATAAATGATTCGCAAAATGAGGGATTGTTCATAACACATCGACGGGGCATAATAACGTTGATACCAAAAAAGGGAGATCAGAGATTCCTGAAAAATAAGAGACCAGTGTGCTTACTCGACGTCCTGTACAAGCTCATCGCGAAAGTTATTGCCATTAGGATCTCCTCTGTCATTGATGGTCTAATAGATAAAACCCAAACAGGATTTATTCGTGGGCGTCACATAGGAGAAAACATTCGATTAGTTCAAGACATAATTGAATACTGTAATGAAGACCAGCTTTCTGGTTTATTTTTATCTCTCGATTTCGCAAACGCGTTCGACCGCCTAGACCATGACTACATAATACATACCCTGAGAGCATTCAATTTTGGCGAAAGCCTCATCAGCTGGGTTAACCTTCTTATCCGGGACATCCATTTAACCGTAGTGAATAACGGGTATTCATCACGATGGATCCCTGTCCAGCGCTCCACGCTACAGGGGTCATGTATAAGTTCTCTCATCTTTATCTTGGCTATCGAACTTCTTTCAGTAAGAATGAAGCTTAACAACAACATCCATGGCATTGTAATTTCAAAGCAAGAATATAAGATAAGCCTTTACGCTGATGATATTAATTTATTTATGTCAGACAAAAAATCTGCATCTGAAGCCTTTGCTGTGCTTCATGAATTTGAGCTGATTTCTGGACTTAAACTAAACTTACAGAAATGCAAAATGATGTGGCTAGGGAAACTAAAAGACAGTACGGATACAATCTACAATCTAATACCGGAAACTAAGATTAAAAGTTTAGGTGTTGTATTCAGTACTTCATCACCATGTTATAAAGAAAATGCCGAATCTGTATCCAAAGCAATTAGCACTACTTTAAATATCTGGCAGCAAAGAGATCTAACAATCAAGGGCAGAATAACGATATCCAAGGCACTTCTCATCTCCAAAATGGTTTATATTGGTAACACGGGCATGATTCCTAAAAGATACCAAACAGAAATTCAAAGCAAAATCATGAGATTTATATGGAGGGGCAGACCACCCAAAGTCGCAAAAAGGTGCTCTGCCAGCAAATAAAGAATGGGGGATTAAATGCCATAGATATAGAGAAATTCTGCCTCTCCCTCAAGCTAGCCTGGGTAGCAAAGGTGTTCAAAGAAGAACAACCCTTATGGAAAAAACTGCTTCAAGCTAGGGTAGGAAGATGCGAACTTGCTGACCTATTTAAAACATACATGAATCGTCAAACAATAAACTCGTTGAAAATTTCCAAATTTTACAAGGATATATTGACTGAATTTCAAACATATACGTTTCGGCCACTTACCAACTATAAGGATGTACAAAGGGAACCGTTATGGTATAATAGCCAAGTCAAATTAGCAAACAACGACTGTTTCAAAACAATGTATCCCTCTAACATAAAGATTATAGACGATATTCTCGATATCACTGGAAACATAATGAGTTTTGAACAGCTTCGCAGGAAATACCCTAGTCTTCGAACAAATTTTTGACTTATCAAACACTTATACGCGCCATACCAGATCTATGGGTTCATCTTCTGCAAACTGGAAACTACAGACCATTCTCAGAAACTGATAGGGGGGAGCCCTACAAAATAAAAATCAATGAAGAATTGAAACCGGCAAAAGACACAAAAAGCAAACAGTTTTACCTGGACCAACTTCTAAAACAAACACCAGC
Source organism: Lepas anatifera (assembly GCA_034440635.1). Classification (NCBI taxonomy): domain Eukaryota; kingdom Metazoa; phylum Arthropoda; class Thecostraca; family Lepadidae; genus Lepas; species Lepas anatifera. The sequence goes on from JAOTON010001694.1 coordinate 22,978, forward strand.
AGCACAAATACGATGGGAAGGGGAAGGGCATACTATGGAATGGAGACGAATTTATGAAATACCTTATCAGTGTACAAAATCAACTAGACTGCAATCACTTCAATTTCGAATTCTTCATAGGTATATTCCGACGAAAAGGTACCTATTCGTCAGAGGGGTAACAGATTCGGAAAAATGCACGAAATGTAATCATACCGATACACTTAAACACTTTATATACTATTGCCACGACGTAAAACGTATTTGGGAGTTCGTTAAGATCAAACTTGCTAGCGTTAATAACAATATCCCTTTGCCATTAAGCCTCAGTGATGCATTATTTGGTCTAACGAAAGGAAAACAAGCCCAGAATGTCATTATTCTCTTAGCTAAACAATACATAATCGCCTGTAAATTGGGAACAACATATACAACGCCAAACATAGAGACATTCAAAAAAAGACTAAATGCATATATTGAAATAGAAAAAACAGCTGCGTTTCAAAACAACAAATTAGCGAAATTTCAAGAAAAATGGGATGGTTTCGAAAACGCTTAATTTATCGTGAGCGCTGCTAGGAATAGGGATAAAACTGAGATTATGTAACTCAACCATGATCATTTGGTAACAGGATGTAACTAACTGTACGAGTTGTGTGTTGCTTTGTCCTATGAAGTAGGATGTTTTGTGACAGGAAATACAGCTTTCATGAGTGAAAAAAACGTATATAACACGTCCACTTCCATCCTCCGTTCATCCCGTTAGATACACTATTTTTCCAGCAATATTCCCAGAGGTAAGCTTCCTGCTCCGTCCCATGCCGGATGAAACCTGGAAATATATATTATCGTCCTACTCCATCCCATACCATCCCATTCCACCATTCCCGTCTCGTTTTCCGTTTCTGGCAAAACACCATCTGCATGGAATTTGATGCGTCAAGGTAGGTAGGCAGACAAATTTGACACACTACATCAAGCGATATGCATAAGCTTAAAAGCAAAAACACCCCCCTACGATGTCCTTGTCCTCATGACTTCGTGTATGAAAATAAAACATGCGAGAAGACAGAGACCCTCAGTCGGTAGGTCAACTCAGAAGCTGTCGTGGATACCCCATTGCCTTCGCCATAGCGAGCGCACGCTGTGCGTACCTGCGCAAAAAGAATAGTGTACCGAAAACCACCGTAGGTATGACTGGAAGTGGGAGCCCGCCTACGCTGGTCTTACGCCGAGCGTAGCTACGCGCGGGAGATCAGAATACCGAATTGGCGTACAAAAGTTGAAGGCGTGCGTCAAAACCTGCGTAGCGAGTGATCAGAACACGGCCCGCGCTGCGCTGGCTGGTGAGCGTTAGTTCCGTGTCGAGCCGCGAGCTACCGAGTGTACTGCAATTCCCTCAGTGGGAGGCAGCCGAGCAAAATGCTGCCAACCTCGATCCAGAGACCTTCCACATACAACCGTTACGCCTTAACTAACTACGCTACCGCGGTGGCGATACCGGAAACCCTCCCCCCCACCCCACCCCGTGTGATAATTCATCTGCGTCAGAGCTCATTGTTTGTGGAGAAGTAAGATGCCTTAAGAGCAGACCGCGACATATTATCTTGGGAAGGAAAGGCACTGAGTTTGACTGGTTTTGTCTCCCAGGATACATGTTCACAGAAAGGAACAGAACGGACTTCCCGAACAATTGTTTGGTTAGACAAATTAAGAGCAGTTCAAAAAATCGTACATATATTTTCGGTGCGAGATTCTCTTTTTGTGTACCTACAGTGACGACTGGGCAGACGTATCTAGAAAATAACTTGCTAAGAGTTAACGTAGCTGATTGAACTGAAAAGTCGTACAGGAAGCTGCAAAGTTCTTTTTCAGAAGCTGCAAAAAGAGGTAATATGTATTCACAACACCACCGCTTTTACCTCTCTAGGAAAATCCTTAGGGGCAAGTACCCATTGTCCTTTCAAGTCCATGTAAGCATAACCTCGTTTGGTTTAAAAAGTATTAGAGGTACTAGCTTTAAGCTAGTACCAATTTAACACCCGTCGGTACGGGGCGGATCCATGCTCTCTCTGAGATTTTCACAGATAGAAAAACCGCGGTGGCGCGCAGAGCCCCGTACTTGGCAATATACCTTTTACCTGGTCTTTTCACAGTTTCTGACAAAATTTTAGGTTTAGCCATATCAAGTCACCAGTCCAGGTCAAGTGACCTGACCTCGACAAAATTTGAAAATGTGTAGCCCTCAGACTATATAATATACAAACTTATCACATTGAGACAAATGAGATTTACCTCACATAATAAGGGTACACAGTGCAGCAATTTGTGGTAACGGGATTGTTTGAATGACCTGGTGTCAATTCAGGGCATCTCCTTTGGAAATGCGTAGAGAAACTGGCTTAAGTTCGTTGATTTCGCAGAGAATGGCGATAGAGTGTTTATTCGGACGTCGTCGTGTTCTGCTTGTCACCGCAGTTCGAATGATGGGTATTATTACCTATGCTGGACTTGACCCGACAAGCTCATGTGATACACCAATCTATCGGGCCTAACGAGAGGATTCCAATGGTGCTTATGCATCTTCTATAGCTCTTCTCTCTCAGAAGTTATGATACAAAACGTCAACTTCCATGGCATTCCTATTCGAACGTACTTTGACTTCTAGTGACTACAAAAGTGACGTGACCAAAAAATTGCATGTACATTTTCGTTCGATATCAAGACGGGCCATCTAACGCCGCCCTTCGCTTTTCGCTACCTAGCATGGTTTATGAATGTTAAGGGGTGGCTGGTACCGTAGTGGGTCCAAGATTTCTGATCGGTCATCCAGATAAGGGAGTGCCACTGTTCGGCGGAAAACCTATCAGGTGGGCACCAAATCCTATCGCAAACGAGCCGATACTCGCAGCCTGGAGGGGACCAACACATTTCGGTATGCGTCATCGACCTTTCAGAGGGTCGCAGAAGGTCGATCGGGGGAGAAGGCAAGTCCCCCTGGACCTCCCTGGAGCCCTACCCTGGTACTCAGCATGCTATTACACCATGTGATAGCATGCTATTACATGGTATTGAATAATACCATGTAATAGCATGAAATACCATGAGCACTGAAATGCGTAGTGCAGGCCCCGGTATTGTCAGTATTGTCAGCCTCTGTGTACGGGTCTTGTGGTGCCACTCAGCTGCACCGTGTGCAAAAGATTGTAAATTTCTTTGTGTGTGTAGTGACTGGTCGGAGATGCCATAAACATATTTCTGATGTTTTACCTCAATTAGAATGGTACACAGCCCAGCAACTCGTCGAATACCAAACTACATGTGCTGTGCGACGAATAATTCTGACTGGTTCACCGCCTCAGCTACTGGCGACCATAGGCCCGCCAGCCTCTAATTTACATAATCACGATACGCGCCGAGCTGGTCTATTCACTCTTCCACAGATTCGAACTGAGAGTGGTCGTCGTAGACTCAACTATCGTGGCGTTCAATTTTTTAATTCCAACGGTCTGAATATTTCACCCACTTTTTTGCAAAGCACTGAAACAAATGATTTTAGCCAGAACCGACATCAATTGATGAGTTTAAATTTTACACTAAACTGTTAGGAACAACTAGCAACTAGTCAGCCGATTGCAATATCTAGTCATGGGTGATATGTTTCGACGAAGTTTTTGAATGTTGTATGGTGTTTGCAAGTGAGTGGACATGTGTGTTGTTAAGTGTGTTTGTTTTCTTGCTATTTCCCTCCTCTTACATGGGCGTGGATCTTTTACATCAATGACGTGACAAGTGAAAAGCCCCTGTAATGGTGGACCTTCATCGAATACACTGATTCTGATTCTAAGACATCTCTGTCCCCCAGCCCTGGCCCACCCGAAACTATACCACAATCACGGATTCCCTGTGGCCTCGGTCGGGTTCCCTACAATGATTGTGGGCCCCTGTGGATGAAGCCCGATCCCCAGCATAATCACGGGCCCCTTTTGCCCCACCAGACCCCTGGAACAATCTCAGGTTTCCTGTGGCCGCGGCGTACACCTCCGGTATTTCCCAACCGCTGACCATTCCGAGCCCGATTTTAATTGTGCTTCAGGGGGCGTGAAATGTCCGAAAGGCTCATTCTCCGAGAAATAACCGATTTCGAGAGCTTATGTTTTTGCGAAGGTGGTGAAGTAAGCCTTGAGCTTTTTTTATCAACTGGGAAATTTATTGTACGGCCTTCATCACTGAGTTGGGGTAAACTAGCTGTGTTGCAGCAACTGTATCGGAATAAAGTGTTAAAGGGCCAGGGGTCGAAAATGTACGGGCTTCACTCACGGAATTTCAAACCGAACGTGCGTCACCGCAACGTCTGTAAGTTATACTGCGACGCCTTCGACTGCCTGCTTGTTAGGCTGTGCCGCTGAGCGCTCCTGACTGTTAGACTGTACCGCAACTCATCACCTGCACATTAGGCTGTCCCGCCGTGCGACTGGGCTCAACACACGCCGGTGCGGAGGTCCGCGCCACCTTCGGCGGAACGTGAGTACCACCATTGGCGGACGCAGGAGGGCCATTCCGGCCATGGCCCCCAAAGTGCTGGAGGGGGCCAAACTATCTTTTGGCCCCCAAACGCCGGATAAATTTGTGAAAAAGATGTTCACACCAGGTCTGTCGAGTAAAAAAATATTCGCTCCCACCCCCCCCCACGAGAGCGATCATGTACTTGGAGAAGTAGCTTATACTAGGTTTTTCGACCACCAAAATCGCACGTCCCAACCCCCTCCCCCCCAGGAGAAGAGGCAGACATGCGTTTGCCCCCCTCTCCCAATCTCGGGTCTGCGTCCGCCCTTGACACACCACACCGCTTCTTGATCATGAGTTGAGTCGGAGTTGAGTCAACTGCTCTCAGCACTTGAGTTGAGTTGAGTCGACTCAAGAAAATTTTGAAACGCACAACTCTGCTACCGACAATGTTACATACAATCGTTTGGTCGCGTTACATTTGAGGTCGCTCGAGGTTAAAGTATTCCTTACAGGAACAAAGTGGAAACCTAAATTTTGTGGCACAATAGCTTACAGAGCAGAGCCGTAGAACAATTTTCAGCACCATTGGAATGATTTTGTCGAGCCCGATTGGATTTTATATCTTATAATCTTGTCTAGTCAAATTTCAAAATTAACGTGCTTTGACCTAGAGCCGGGCTTAGGTCTGTATCGTAAAAAATATTAATCAAACTGCAGTGGCAAGTCAGATGCGGCAACGTAAAAATAAACCTCCATCACAATTCTCGACAATTCTCAATTCTTGCAAGTTATCAAAATTTACAAATTGCCCCATGCATTTCTAATGGAAATATCATGACCCTGACCGTGTCTCAGGTTATCGATATGGAAATCCTGCTACGAACAATCATCGTGTTCGGTGACCTTACTGTGTGATGTGAATCTAAGGAGGATAGGTTAAATTTGATCTTACTGATGCACCTCCCAAAGTTTTTTCGAGGCTAGGTCTCTTGACCTGGTTTGGCGGTCTGACCTGATATGACCCAGACCTAAAATTTGTCCAGAAGTTGCAGAATGTCGGGTTAGAGGTAGATGAAGTGCGGTGGCGCTGCGCGATGGTGTTTTTCTACTACCTTTGGAAACCTGAGGAGACCAGTTGCCCGCCCCCTCGTGTGGGCGCGTGTTAGTTCTCATAAACTCTGACACACAATAAAAATTTCGTAAAGACAATACAATATCATTGTAAGCAACCGATTCCAAAAGCGATCGCTTTGCTTGCGGTGTTAAACATAAGACTGTACTACTGCAATGGTCAAAAACCGTCTGCATACCTACCTTAGGTGCTAAAAATTGGGCATTTATAGCAAGAATGCATTTTATTTTTTAATCAAAAGACGATTTATGGATACAAATTTTTGAGGTGTCTAAAAGGTTAATTTCAACTGCGAAAATGTCAAGCTAGGTCATATAAGAAAAGGTCAAATTAATTAAAGATCAAAATTGCTAAAATTTTAAAAAATTTATTTTCCAAAATAATTCATGGTCCAAGACGAGTTCAATGATATACAAAATTTGTTAATCAGGCAATGCGTTTTTGAGTTATGAAGCATTAAAGATGAGTCTACAAAGTGACCTCCCGAAAATGCCTCGGGCTATAACTCGGTCACCGTTGGTCGGAGGGGGCTAAGATTCTCACAGGTATGTTTCTGGCCCAAAACTACCCCGGATACAAAGTTTCAGATTTTGTCTAGACATGGTGGTGTCATGCCTTGGGTGATCTGTCCTGAAATCCCCCAACTGTTATGTTTTTTCGCCACTTCACGATAGTTCTTGCTGTCGTGATGCAATTTCAAGCTATTGCTATGCCAAAAGGTATCTTTTTATTTGTCTGTTCAATTTATTACCTTAGTAGGGTGTGGTTTATAGCGTCGTCTCTTAGTTTTAAGGTTAAGGTTTTAGGGCAATTCAGCTGCTAGGGCCATATAGCGTCGGCTTTAATTCCAGATTCTTTTTGATACAGGTCTTTTCTAATTTTCTTGGTCAATTTAATCAGTGTCGATTGAAAGGAGGGCCAGTTGATTGTGTTTTATTGTTTAGATTCTAGGCTTTCTAGGCGATGGGGTTTTGACACACATTTCTTAGGATGTAAGGTCATTCCTTTTCAATAAATGAATAATATCATATTAAGTGTTTTGCTTTTAGGGTTTTCCCGCACTCAGTGTTTGGAACAACAAAGGCAAAAATCATCACACAGAGGAATCACAAGACTAGAAAATTTAACAAAGAACATCAAAAGTAAAACATGACATCGAACAATGCCGCCACGTGTTCAAACCTGGATTTTTATGAATACAGGACCATACCCGACGCCGGTGGCAGACACACTTTAACCTATACCACTGTGACAACATTCATCTAATCATGGGACTCCGTCTTGTGTACCCAGGTCTTGTGAACCCCTCCCATTATCTTTGAAAAGGTTTATTGGTATTCCACACAATTCACGTTAGGCTTACGAACTTTGATTTGAACTACAATTGATGGAGGCCAGCGGTATCGTGACCAGGAGCATGGCCACCATGGGGATCTTGGGGATCACGGGGCCCACGAAGGCAGCGGCTCCTGTGGCCAAAAGTCCACGAGGGCCTGGTCCCCATCAAATTTTAAGAAGTAGACTCAGGAGGCCCCCTTCAATGCCGTAAACTTTGGATAGGCACATAGGTCTGCCTATTTGACATTGGAGCTGGCTTGGCTAATATGGGGAGGCGCCTGGACGACGTAAGAAGTCCTTGAACAGATCAAGGAGGCCCTTCGGACGAAGTGATTAGCATTAGGACGCTCACTAACGACATAGGTCCCCTCATCGCCATCGATACGTATGTACGTGCTTAGCACATATATCAGGCCCTGACATGCCGGGGCTGCCCCGTGGCTGTGAGACGAGGCCTCGTCTCGAGGCTGTGAGGCGACCCTCGCGAGGGTCTCATAAGCGGTCCTGGATGTTCTGTTAGGCCAGTCACAGGCGGTGGTGTTAATATTTCATGGAAAGGTCTTTGAACAAGTCGAGCAGGTCCTGTCCCGTGAATAAAATGACACTCAGAGACCCCGTTTAGATCAGAGAAGGCCCCCAGCGTCATCGATACGTGCATCAGTTATATCTGAGGCCACTAACATAAATAGGAGCACTCTTGACTCACAAAAGAGAGGTCTCTTAAATGGTGGAGGATGCCTTTATGTTAGTCAAATTTTAAGGAGGGATCGATGAGACTGGTCAAGGGGACCCTGTCCGACAGTTGGAGGGCTGGGCGCAGACCCCAGTCTTAGCGGGCTGGAGGTATCCAGCACTCCCGGTAAATGCCATACTAAGGCTTATGACATGTTTGAGAGGCCCTCAAACTTCCAAACGAGGCCCCCTAAATGGATGTGGATGCTCTTAGGTGGACATCAATTGCTAGCCTTGCCCATGGAATACATTTGATGTCCCAGGTCTAATAACGGAGGAGTCACCTCCAAAAAGAAGATTGGCTCCAATGGTATGGTATATAGGTATATCAAAACTAAATATGTGGCCTGCCCCAATGTGAGATCCCCCTCTGGGTCAGGGATAGGAGGCCCCCCTTAAGATCTGGTCACCATGGAAATGAATTGGTAGCGACGCCCCTGGTCGTGGTGGAGAGGAAGTAGAAGCTCCTGTATAATCCACAACTTCGCGTCGAAGGCTCATATTTCTCCACAGACGGTGAGTTTTGTGACGAGCAAAATATAAACCCAGCTGTGTTGTTCCTACGGTTCTTCGAATTCCTTCATTAAGGTCGCACACTCCCTCACGTTCTTTCTGGATATATTTGTTTGAGTGCATTTCTGTGGAATAGATATATGAATGTACCTAAGAGCAGAGTAATGCAATAAAAGCGTTGCTCTGCCATTCCGGCCCGAATGCAGGAGAGGAAGATCGGGTAAAGGTCACCGAGGCTGACCCTCACCCGCCACGATATCCGAGACCGCCACCTTCAGGAAAGCAAGCGCATCTCCTAAAAGAAACTAGGGAAAGGAAACAAATATATCTGGTGGTTTAGAAATCCAGTCTGAATTTTTATCCAAGTAGTAATTTTAATGTTAACAGTCCCAGATCTGCGTTCTGAGTTAGCCTTTTTACCAGCATTTAACTTTTTTCTAGTCTTGAGATTAGCGATAGAAGTTCTTGCTTTATGGCCTTCTTGAGATATCCTGTTCCTCTTAAACGCTGCAGAGTAGTCTGTGTATATTACATCTGTTTGGTGTCCAGAAGAAATTGAATCCCACGCCATTTTCAAAAGGCAGGCTAAATTAGTTTCACGTGAACGGTGAGGAATAAATCCATGCTGTATTCCTCTCTTATAATTGGGCACGTATGGGTCAAAAGTAAAGTATCGACATATTCCAATATTTTTCCAGATATAGGGAGAAGTGAAGACAGGTCAGCATCGATCTGACCGAGGCCCCACTGAATGCCAACATCATCGGTATGCTGTCGGTGTTAAATTTTGGGGTTGAGGTACTCACTTCCGCAAAATTGAACTCCGTTCTCTAAGCGTAATGCTATTGCTAGCAGATAAAAAGCTCAAGTTCAAGGTAAAAGGCCACAAGTTCTACCACGGAAAGCAAAATTTACCAACTGCGAACGACCGGAACATCACAGAGTTGTGCGGGACGAACTATCCCTGCCTCGTCCACAACCTGATGCCAGCAACAACCCGATGCCAGCAGAGCGAACTCCGCACCGCTCGGCTACCACCGCCTGCACCGGAGGGATGTCAGCTGCGGGCCGGGACTTACCTGGGAAGGAGCTGCCGCTGCCGGCGCGACTCCCGCACGCCACAGTCTGAGTGTCGACGGCGACGGACATCGGAGCACCGCCGCGAGGGGAGGGGGCGCTCCCCCATCGATCGCGGCCGACAGTGAAACATTCATGCACAACTTCGATGGAGGACCGGTCACCGCCGCGAAGCACTGGAAGATGCCCCGGCCGAAAGGGGTGACGCGTCGGGGCCGTTCTCTCCTCTCTGCTGCTGCTTCGTCGCATTCGACACATGTTGTGTTGCGTAAGTTGTGAGGCATACATTTCCATTCTGAGCACAGATACCAGGGTGTAGAGAAGCAAACAGCAGCCTCTTGATATCATCTTGGTATTGCGACGCTAGTTCTAGGGTTCCCCGAGGAAAGTGGATGGGACAAGATCGTCGTTCTATGTTGATGGTAGGTGAGTAGCTGTTTTTTAGGCTTCACAGTTAATAGTCAGCCATTTGGAGACATCCATCCCAGCTTCACAGCTGGCAAGGTGCAAGGTTTTAATGTGTGAAGCTTCTGGATCAAGGCTGACCTGCAGCAGCCCCTTGCACGGCCGTATCCTACCCAGGATATGGCGCTACACTGGGGAGTGCGCGCCGCAGCAGTGGAATCAACGCCGTGTCAGCCGGCGTCCCTGTTAGTGGGTGCACGGCTTAATCGGCCATTGGCACTATTCCTGTAAGGGGATATTGCCATCCCCTGAAGGATTTTCTCCTACTGTGGTTAGACGAAAAAAGATGACGCTTTCGCACTTCTTGGCTTTTCCTAGAAATCGATTCTGTTGCAGTGTTTCTATGAGAAATATCTCTAGTGTGCCGGCATGTGTAAATGACCTTGGATGACCTTGACCCCAAGAATTTGGAAAACACTGCAGGAGTGTTCCCCTCATGTTCTTGGTCCATTTGGAGCGTGCTCTCGGGCATGCTTCTATTTAATCATGACATTTTCCAAAAGGCTCCCAGTATGACCAATATTTTACGTTTATTCATCGTTTGACCTTAAAGTCATCAAGAAAAGTCTTTGAAAATTGGCCAAAACGTAGACCACTATGACCTTCACTTCACACCAAAAACTGTGTTCTCCTCTGTCGTTTCTTATAGCTCAAGGAAGGCCAGCTTCCCCCACCTATGGGGGGTGTTTCAATCGGCCGGCTTGCTCCTCCCCCACCTTCTGATTCTGGATTTTTGAAGGGGTGGCATGACAAGGTTAAAGTATCCATGGGCCAGGCCCTTCATACGCGACACTTCTGCGAGGGCCGGGCTTCTGCCAAGCGCTGCGGCCTGGAGAGACTGGAACAGACTACCCTCCGCGGATTGCGATGCGGCATTCTGGGGTAACACATTCCACATTTTGATCCAAATTAGAGGCACTGGTAAAGTTAAAAACTCAGTTTAGGGTTTCAGCTACTTCATCCCGGGCTCAGCGATAATAAAACATTTTGTAAAAAAAACCTGACATTTCTTGCCAGTGGCCGATTCAGCGCAACATCCAGGGGGCTCGAGCCTTCCCCGCCATCGCCTCGGAATGGCATTCGGCTTTGCATTAGCTGTAGGCACTCGGGGGGGGGCTTGAGCCCCTCGTATACGCCAGTATTCCTTGCTAAAGGAGCATAAGAGAACGTCAAATTTGACGCAATTGCGTCATATTGACATCATCAGTTCTGTTAGCCACCCAATTTTCCGCCAAGTACTCAGCTTTTAACTGATGTAATTTTGTTGGCTCATGCAGTCCTTGAATATCCAACTATTTTTTAATTTTCGCGGTTTGAGTCAGATTTGTGGGTAATTTAATCAAAGTTTTCACAAAAAGCTTTTATGCGGCTTTTTGGCAAGGCAATACTTTTATCTGATAAAACAAGAGTGAAACCATTTGGACGGGCGTTATTTCCGTCCCGGTTGAATACAGGGTTGTTAAATACAGGGTCAAATATATGAAAAGGATAGATTAAACCAAGAGTATGAAAAATTTCATACGTCATTGAATTATATAAAAAATGGGTTCAAATAATTGAACAAAACGTTTTTGGAGTTGTCTTTGTTAAACCTAATCGATTGAAACTTGAATTGAAACCAAATAAAATTAACGATGGCCAGATACATTCAAATAAATGACGTTGATTTCCATGAGGCAAGCATTTGTTCGCAGCCTAAGCTATATATGGGCCTGCCCTTTCAGGGTAACATTAGGCAGTTCAGATTTACTTCTGTTGGGACGCTGTCATCGAAATCGCTGGCTCCGTACTGCGAATCTCGGGAGCAGGTGGACGCTTCTGCTGGCTTGGGTCGGGCGGCGAGAAGCAGTCTGCCATCGGTTGTGTTCTCGCCGGGGAGTGCAGGACCAAATTTTCTCAGCTGCACTGAGGCAGGGTTAATGTAGTTATGTATTAATTGAAAGAATTGGAGCAATGTGTTTACCTATAACGTTGTTCATTGTTCGCTTCATGTTTCATGTTTTTATTCGTTTCCTGTTTTTTCTCGCTGTTTTTCGTGCTGCATGTGTGGGCCTTAACCTTTACCCTACACATAAAATGTAAACGAATATATTTTTGCCGTACCTATAGTCAGATCTATTTCTTTTGCTTATATTCTACCACACCTTTTCTTTGCTTTAATCTTTCTGTTACAGTGTCTTCCTGAGGAGTGTATTGTTCTATTGCTTTGCTTTTATTTTTTGCGTCCCTTTCGTTCCGTTGATGTTGTTACATTTTTTGTGTGATTAACTAGCCGTATTACTTATTCCAACTAATTATTAACTAATTTACTATTTTCTTTTGTGGCTATCGTTTTCACTTTATTGTATGTTGTCTTTTAAGTTGCTGCTTTTTTTTGCTCGCAACTGGCATCTGACATTTCTCTTTGTTGCAGTTTCTTATGTTTTTTTTGTGCCTGCTCTTTTCTTCCCTCGTTTCTGGTCTCCTATCGTTTTGGAAAATCAATAAAAAATGACGATGAATTCAGGAGCAAAGGATCAAAAGGTCACATTTGTTGAAAGGGCCAACCGAAAACTGCTCCGAGCGGACTGCCGGAAAAGAGGCAAGAGAAATATAATTCGGAAAAAGGACAACTGAAAATATGAGCAAAAATAGATAAAAGAATCTAAGTTGGAGATATTTGGGTCAAAAGAGCCAACCTGGCGGCCTGGTGCCGGTGAATAGAAACTTCGCCTCCCAACACATAGAGCAAGAGCGTTGTGTGAATAAAACTAGAAACGAACACAAAATATTGCCGGGTAAATGGAACGTTTTTGCTTAGTTCGCAGGTGTTTCACAGGGTGTTTCCCTTTTCAGTGAACACTGACTACTTGGGATCACAGATTTCAGTGATAGCTTCTGAAATTGGGTTCGAGCTATACCGGTTTATTAGCAAATACAGACATGATGATCAGCATAAGCCTTCTTTTGGAAATTCTCAAAACCAACTTGTCCAGCACTCAACGAGTCTACACTTTCCCGACGCGTTAACATTTCAACGTGAACTCATCGCCACTTGAGTAACTTTAGTGATACTATTCTTCAGACGATAACTGTGCGAAACCAGCACTCCCAAAACGAGAAACTCCCGCAAAAAGTGGCCTATCAACAGTGATGATTCTTGATGAGACATCGACACTCTCAGCACAAATAACCACACTACAAACTTCACTCTCCAAACTTCACCACTGTCCCAAACATTCAACAGAAATACTTCACCCAGCAAACTCCCAACAGGGTGTTTAACGGTCAAGTCCTCAGCCAGCCGTTCAAGTCCCGCAACACCTTCAACGTCCACTAGCACAACTCTGCGCTCAGTAACAACGTCCTCCACATCCAGCCAGGCCACGAAACACATAGAAGCTGATATCCAAATGTATCCTCCCAACTTGCCGCACAGACCGCACCGGGGCAACTCTTACAGCAGAATGACAACTGATTCTTGCGATCTTGCCGACCTGCTCCGTCTCAACCGTTGTGTTTAGAGCACAGAGAGAAGTCTCAACACGATCTAGCACAGCGTGTCTGGCGAAATTGTACATGTCTGTCCGATTGTACACCCGACACCTCCTGCTGAGATCACGCCCCGACGCCCCCGCCTGCTTCCGCTTCTTCTTCAGCAGCTTCTTCTTCTGCGCCATCTCCGTCTCCACCACCTGTCGCTTCTTGGTCAGCAGCTTCGCCTCCTCCTGCATCAGCTTCTTCCGCTTCATCAGCTTGTAGAAACGGTGCCTGCCGAACGAAAGCAGGAGTGGAAAACTCAGCGGCTGGAACCTCTACAGACAGCATTCAGTCGACTAGTAAAACACGCATAATCATTAGTGAAGCAACACTCTGATGACAATTTCCGTGCAAACAGTGTGCGAATATAAGTCACTAGCATGAGGTGGTTTACACCATACTGGGTATGAATCATAACGTGCGTAAGACTTTGGGAGCGCTGGTGCCAAATATGCACCGTGGCCGCAATCAGCCCGCTGAAACTAAGTGATTTCGAATGGTGTAGGTCGCTTCAAATAAATCAGCCGATACCGATGTGGCCTCGTAGCATGAATGGCAATGAATAGTGGTATGAATGTATGAATGATAGAATGAAATCATATCTGTAGTATACATTATTTCTTTCATTATTGAAGCCAATGTGAGGGTGCCACAAGCTGATGCAATGTTGCACCTTCAACACGCAACAGTGCGAGTCGAGTGCGTTTCTTTGCTGACGACATCATTAAGGAAGCTGATGAAAGCCATCTCTCGCTCAGAAGCTGACAAAAATGTTCCCTTCTGAGACAAAGGTTCTGAACCAGTCCTCCGTCACCAAAGGTGCCCGCGTCATCGAACAGTTTGCCGGATACATGAGCTGTTCGAGTACCATCTATCTGCGTACCGAGCACGGGATCGGACTTATCAACTCATGTAGCTGGGAGTCTATCTTCGGAACGCCAGGCTACAGGAGTCGATAAGTCCGTTCCCGCGACCGATGCGTAAAGAGAGCGTACTAAAGCAGCCCATGTATCCGGGGGGAAAAGCTCGTCTAGACCCAAACACAAAACCAGCCGAATGTGCCGACGATGGTTTCTAATGACCAATAGACAATCCGTCATACTCAACAGCTATATTCAACGGCATCGATTCTTTTCAAAATAACTATGGATTAATAATTGAAAATATCAGAGGCAAAATGCAAAATCAATTTTCACATACATATGCTTGGCCTGCGTTACACTTAGAAGCAGACAACCAGATGAGGCTTACGTACAACCTACACCACGCACTTTTAAATGACGCTTGTTCATTTTTTAACTTTTTTCTATTTTCTCTTCACCGAAAAAAGTTCGCGCCATTGAAAAGCGTTAGGTAAGCTATATTGCGCAAAGCAAATAAATGAAAGCGAAAAAGGAAAAACATTCTTAAAGAACGTAGTTAAAAGTTGAGAAACCGTCCTTAAAAAACAACAAACGACAAAGTTTACGCATTTGAACTTGATTTTTTTGTTGTTTACGGGTGTGGCGCAACTACTGTAATCATTACTGGAGTGGTATTGAGAGTTGGGAGTGGTGAGCAGTGGTGTAGGGTGGCTTGGTTAAGCATTGAAATCGTTTTGATATCTATTTTGTGTGCCAGGAAGACCTAATAGCGGCATTTGGAAAGTATATTTGCGGAAGTTATCTAAAAGTAAGGGTAACATGGACGGCTATTGCTCTCGGATGGCATCTATGGCATGTTGATGGTGTTGGGGATGTGATCACATCGTGGATGCCTGGACTTCTGCATCCTGGGTGACAGGAGGATCCAAGGGTGGCAAAGGGGACACTGCCCCCCCCGATCGACCCTCGGCGCCCCCTGAAAGGTCGATATCGACGCCCCCTGAAAGGTATCGATGGCGTCCCCTAAAGGTCGGTGGCGCCCCCTGAAAGGCCGCTCCCCCGGGATACGAATATCGGCACCCCCATTATAAGATTGTCCCTCTTGATATGTTGCGTCGTTAAAAATTGCATCCATTGGCCCGAATGCCCCCCCGTCCGCCTATGCTCAGGGGAGCGCGGTTCGGTGTGGAACCAGGATAGCTCCGGAGAAGGTGGGATAGATTCCAGGCACCTGCCCCTGGTGCATTATCCCTGAATCCACCCATCGCCCATGGACGACCTTATCCCGCTGCCACGCTGCTTTTGCTATTCATATCGCTCGATTATCCAATCCAAATCTTAATTTAGTACCGATATTTGTTAAACAGGCCCAGAAAGAGACGCGAGGAGAAAGAAGACAATAAACAAAACGAAAAAAACGCAAACAAGAAAAAGAAAACAAAAACGTACTTGAAAACGAAAAAACGTTCTTAAAAAGAAAAAGAAAAACAAAAAAGCCAAAGACAGAGCTGTGGATGGAGTTTCATTATGCCTCTGACTACAGGCCGCCCCACAGGGCGTATCCTGGTCACCCTGGCGGCGGGGCGGGGCGGGGCGGGCGGCGGCACCGCAAAAACAAACGCGGTCGATCCAGCGGCGACTGCCTCTGTTACAGCACCCCAGTATCCAGAGGGCCCACGTTTATCCACAAGCGGAACATGTCCATGCCTACTCCTGATTACTAACAACCCCCATCCCCACTCTCGACGTTCAGAAGGCAAGGGCAATGGAAAAACGACAGAGCCCGGCGGTCCGCTACTTTAGTCCATTAATACGCTACATTCGGACTCTCCCAACGATAGCGGAGTAGCGGGCGACGGACTCACAAGAAATCAACAGCGCTTCAACTGACGACAGTCTGTTAAAGGAAGTACCACCCAAAGACAGGAGATGGAGACTGAGGGAGTTCTTTATAAATCAGAAAATCAAAAGCAAATTGAATGCTTTTGCTGTGTGATTTTCTTGGTGTATCTTATAGAGAAAAAGAGCGATATTTTTTCGGTAGCGCTTTAGTCGAGACTTGCAATCAAAGTATCGGAGTAGCGGGTAGTGGTTACGCAATTTTGACTATAAGCGCTAATAAAGATAGCAGTTTCAGTTAGCCAAGGTAGCGAACCTAGCGGTAGCAGTCTCAAAAGTTTGGTAGCGGTGCCCACCTATGAAAAACAGAAAAAAACGAAAAACTCCGCTGGTTCCAGTTGACTACCCAGCTGCTCTCTCCACTATCGGCAGTTTTATTCCCTAGCCGGGTCCCCTCTACATTGGATAAAGTGTTGATCCACTAGCCGGTTTGTCTCTCCATCGCCTCCAGTTTTATTGACCACCCGGCTCCTCTCTGTGATGGCTAGTTACAAACTACGCTCAGTGTGCCATACAACTTTGATCCCAGGTGCTGTGGTCTTAAAATCCAACTATATAGCTCCGACAGGCTGAAATCAGTCTGAAATCCGGCAATTTGTGTACGAAGAGTGAGAAGATCCAGTACCCTCTATTCCTACGTGTATGAATTAACTCAGAGCATAGTCACATATATATTTCCCTGAATTGCCATATCAAGTGATACCAAGATAGAATACACTACCAACCAACTATACCAACTAAGATAGTCCGTTGTGTAGCGCCCACCTCTAGAACCGCACTGGTACTCTGATAAGAAGCCTAGGCATCCAAGAAACCAAACAGATCACTTCATTACCATTTCTTCTATTAGCTTGCATAAACAAGACGTGGGGGCCTAAAGTGAAATGGGTCGTGGTAAACTTTTTCGGTTTTAAAACTAGAACTACTGCCTTCATCCATCCCTCCAGAAAATCATGTGACGTCCGTATAAAGCTGTAAAAAACTGAGCAATTACCTCTGGAAGAGCATTCTGAGGTCTCTCAGCGTGACATTGGGGATCGGATCTATTCCTGGTGCCGTATTTTTGGTTTCAGCCAAAGCATCTTCAAGCTCGTCAAATATAAAACAGTCGATAAAAGAGGAGATGACAGCGGGGTAGACATCTACACAAGTTATCTCGTTCGTCACTTTTTTGCCAAATGAATCGTCCATCACGGGTGCCGAGTCGCCATCGGTTTAGCCAAGTCGTCGCTGTCATGTTTACCGCATCTGATGGCTCGCTTATAGTCAGGACATTTTTCAAGGAAATATCAGTGGGGGGGGGGCATTTCATGTGCTGGCCATTATAGTCTTTTCAGGAAATCAAGAATCCATTTGGAGGGGTAGGGGTGTTAGACGCCCTAGTAATAAAAATGTGTTCCTAATTTTTTGTTTTATTCCATACTCCACAAATTATAGATCTGCTCAGGACTGTCACCTTTTTTCGGCGGCAAAAGGCCAAACCCGAGTTAGAAAAAGCGCCAAAAAAGTGGTCAAATTTTATTTTTAACTGAAATGGCCAGAAAATGAATCAAATCTGCTCACAAAAAGCCAGATTTGAGGCTGAAACGACCCCTAACAGTAATAATAAACCAAACGAAAACTTGTTGACTTGTATCGTTGTTTAGAACTAATTCAGCCCCATGAAAATTATCTTTCAAAGGCCGCACCACTACCCGCTAACATTTAATAATTGTCCTGCTTTTCCAACTGAATTTCTTGCTCTTGAACAGTGAGAAATCTATGATTTTGGTAAGTGGGGGAGGGTGTAGCCTCAGAGGGCGCACTTTGTCATCAACTTTTCACCCAAAGGGTGCCTATAGTATCGCATCCTTTGCGTCCGGTTTTCTGTGGTTGTCACTTTTGTGGATCCTCTCTCCCTCCTTCAAAACAGTTTTTCTGCTGCTCTATTGCTTTTTTGATGTCAGAACATCTTATTCAAGAGCAGAGAAGGCCAAAATGAGCCATATGCAAGGATCAAGCCAAAAATAGCTTGGGTCCCAGCTCCCAAAAAGGGCCAAAAAGGCCAGATTCTAAGAAAGAGCCAACCGGAAGTGGTAAGTCGGGCACAGTTTGCAATTAAGTGTTTTTACGGTGTTTTTTTTTATTTTGAAAGATGTTTAGCTTATTGGCGGATGTTATAAGTTCCAGCCCGAACAGCGTGAGTGTGCTATGAAGACTAAATTAGCTAAAAAATGAGCATAGTAGCTGCACTCGCATCAAATAGCTAAGCGGACGTTTGTTTTGAAGGTGGCGTGGTGCGAGGGCACAATTGTAATACCTTCCTTGGGATCAAGTGTAACAGTGTTACAGGTTACCCCATGACCTCACCTATTAAACTGATTCTTTACTGCACCAATACAGTAGTCATGTCCGTGAGTCGTTCTGGCCATCTGGATGCTGCGCAGCCCGGCCCATTAGGGACTGGTCAGGGGCCGGTCATCCCTGAGATCGTTCGGCCTTTGCTAGAGACTGGACTATGGAAGCAGACCAATGTTGGCCGGAAGACAAAAAAAACAATACTAACCGAAACACCCGAAAAGAGCGCACTAGGGCTGAAAAACGGGCGTACAAAAAATCCAAGAAGGCTCAGCCTATCCAAGTAAAAGGACGAAAAAGGCACAGAAAGCCAGGAACAAAAATGTTCAGAGAACACCCGGCAACAGCAGAACCAGTGATGAGAAAGAAAAGGATGTCTTCTGTATTGTATACTTAAGAACTTCCAAACCAGCAGGGCAAAGCAAACATTGGTCCAGTGTCAATTATATTATTTGTGGGCCTACGAGACATGCCTTGCGATCGAAAAGAACCAGACGCATGGCTCTAATATATTGCAGTGGCGGATGCAGGCGGTCGGTTTGGGAGGGGCAAAAAGTCGAAAAAAGTAACGCATTGAAAAATTGCGCTGCAATATGACTTGCCAGCAGACTTGGCCATTTGAAAAAAAACGTCACGGGCTGAAAGACATGGACTCAAGATACATTTTCCAATCCAAGGCCACATATTTATACTGAACTCAACTGGTTGTGCTTGAAGTTGAGTTAAAGCATCAATATCTTGCTTATAAACTAGAGGTGGGACTTTCCAGGCCCGGGGGCCCGGGGCAAAAGCCCGGCTCAGGCCCGCGGGCTTGGACCGGGCCTGAAGGCATGATTTAGGCCAATGCCGGGCTGATAACGGGCTTCACCCAGGCTCATTGCGGGCTTCAACTGAACTGGGACTTCAAAGTCAATTTTCTGTAAGTTAAAGAAACCTTTTTCAGTACAGACCTAGTTTTTCCCACCAAAATATAATCTTATTCATGCACCTGGAGCTTCCGAAAGTGCATTTACAATTAATTTTGAGACATGGACTTTAAGACATACATCAGGAATGTAGAATCATGAAGCTCTAACTTTCTATCTGTTACTCATGCCGGGGTCAAAAGCAAGTTACTTAAACCTGTATCAATATTTATAATCAAATATTGAATAATGCCTACAGCTGCACACATCAATGATGTACTGCCATCTTATGAATATACTAATGACTTCAAAATCTTTAAGTCATATATTGGTGAACAAAATATAAATTGTGATAGCCTATTTGTTACTTCCATATTGTCAGTATACCATTTCAAAGGAAGTCATTTAACCAATTTGCTGCTGACATATTGATACTGACACCTAGCTCTAGCTAGAACATTCTTTCCAGAAGCTTTCTGCTTCAGGTAAAAAGAAAATGTCATCTATGGAGCCATTCCCATGTCCTCTGCGAAAAATGGCGAAGTGAATGTTAGGTACAAACTATCTATTGGGAGCCCATAACTGTCAAATTGGCCCCCTAACTCTAGATGCAAGAACAAATGTTGATAGGTTTAACCCTTCCACAGCTTCATCTTGCTCTTTCATTGCCCAAAAGATGCAGAATCCACTCAGAAAAGGCCAGTATAAGCAGGGGAATAGGCACAAAGAAAACATGTTTTTGATCGAAGTACTTTAAAACAAATTAGTCCGTTGTGGGGAGATACTGGGGAGAGCAGTCAGCCTTAGAAGGAACCTTTGAAATTGCACCAAAACATGAATATACTTGACATCATGTGTTGCATTTTCCTTGTGGAGATACTTCCCTGGCCTCTATGAAATACAACTTATTTTATAAGCTTTGAACATAACAGCACTCCCCTCCCAAAATATCTTTACTTTACACTTCCCTCCCACCACACTAAAAATGTACAGAATCATAGAAACACAGAACACACAGGCCACGATTCAGGCTCGAAAGAAAGCTGGATGACGTAGGACCCCATTTCCTCGCAATCGACCCCAATTATCCACCGAGACTCACTCACGATACTAATGGAGATGTGGTAGCTTCATAATGGCATTTGAACACGGTATGCAGATGGAACGAGAACAGCTGACTTCAGCGCAGGAAACGCGTATGAGTTATGAAGCAAACGGTGGGCGAGTTTTGAAACTTACCCAATATTAAACCGAGGTTTTGGTTACAATTTATAGAACTGATATCTCCGTTTGATTCTAATGAAGATAGCACACTCACCTCAAGACCTGAGCAGTGTTCCCACACCCGGGAACTCTGTGCCTCCAGAGCTCATTTAAACATTGACGAACATATCGTGTAAATACCTCCACTGTACGTTACTTACTTGTCCTTTTTCTTGAGCATTCGGCTTCGCATCCAGAACTCCTCCTTGCTCTCCTTGGCTTTCTCCTTTCTGTCGTCGACTTTCTGGACAGTGCCCGGAACCACGCGCATCCTGGACTGAAAACGTCACGGCACCGGTCAGCAACACCGACCACAACCGTCTCAATGCAGGCAGCAGACTCTCCATACCGAAGGAATGGCAGCTCGCTACAGCACGTGATAATCATCACCATACCCGTGCTGGTTACATCTCCAATTAGCTATGCTACAGAGGATCGCCGAAAACTTTTCCATTTGTTGTCGATACGCAGTTAAGTGTTCAAAAACTCAGAATGAACAGACGCTTCTGTTGTCTGTTTTTTTGGGGTTAAGGGGCGCGCCAACCAATGGTGCCTCTGCTCATTGCCCACACTCCTAATCAAAAGAGAACGTGCGAAAAGGCATGATTTAAAGTGTCACCGGTTATAGCCATGCAGCGAATGTCCGCCCTATTTGATTCCAGGAGGTAGCAGGGCATGTAGTGACGTAATTTTAAAGACGACTTCCACAAAGGCTGAGACCATCTCCGTTCTCCATTGCATCCAGTATGACACCGTATCTAGGTCCAGTCTACATGGGTGCAATCCCCTCCGGTCTGCCTTCTGTCTAGGCCCGTCTCCCGTCTCCATCAAGGCTAGGATCAGGCGGGAGATTAAAGTATCAAATGATTCTGCGTAAGAATACCAGAAGACGCATTGAACATTTCGAGGAAAGCAAGAGGCTCTGGTCATTCCATTCCAGAATGGAAATTGAGATGCTCCATACACAAAATGGGGTGCACGAGAACGTCCATCCCGGTTTAATTCTCGGAGCTTACTTCTCAATACAATTTCAACTCGTTTATTTCAAACACTAACTGAAAAAAACTATTTTTTAAACGAGACTTTTTCAGACTACTGACATTAATCCAACCGGGAAAACGCTGACATTTCCGCAATATCAGCGGGTGTTCCCACGCTTCTACATAAATTCTCAGGGGGATGTAGTGGACACATGCTACCTTGAGGCCGTACAACGTCGGCAGGAGTGACAAACACGCGCGCCAATGACGGGGAGCGACAGCCGCTCGTGGGCCCGCCCCGATTTATTGGGAGGCTCCCCGAGCACCTGAAGACGGCTTCCGAGTGCTCAGCCCGCACACCGTAACCTGGTACGTGTCCCTCTGTATGGAAGCGAGTCCAGATTCCCGTCCCTCCATTTGGTTTTTCCTGGACAGGAAATTGACATTCTGGCAGTTACTACAGCTGCGAAGATCACGGTGAAACCCAAAAGTGGCGACTTTACATGATGCGCAATCAAACACTGGAAGACCAAAAACATTGGTCGCTATCGAAATAGAACAAAAGCCGAGCCTCTGGCTGAGGTCAGGTATGACTGCAGACTGCAGTGCAGAGTGGGTCAGAGCTGCAGCTTTTCCGGACTCCCCCTGCACGGCTCGGCAGAGGTAGGGACCGCAAAGGCAGACCCGCCAGTGGTGCGAGCAGCCAGCCAACATGCTACCCCTGCCACCACTGACCACAGCATCAGCACATACCGCACCCTCACCGGGACGTAGTTCCCTACCGCTCCCAACACACACGCCTGTCTCCATTTTCACCCGAGCGGGCGGGTGCGGGAGATTTTGCCACCACTTCTCTGACGTGTAAAAATCGACCGGGCCCGGCCGGCGGCCCGGCGCTGACGTCACTACCCAGGGCAAAGGTTGCCGCCGCCCGGCGAAGACGGCCGCGAGTAATGACGACATGCAACGCGAGCCGCAGCGCCCGGCCCCTTCGCCGGCACAAGTATGCATCCGCAACTTGATGGAGCAGGAAGGTCAGCCGCCTACCTTCACCAGTTTTCAATTGATAATTCCTGACAGGACATCCACAATTTTACCTATGAGCAAAAATAAGCATTTCCTTCACGGTGGTATTCTAAAAAATCAAATGTATGGAACCGGTAACAAGTTTTATGGCACAGTGCAGAATCGTCCTTAAGTTAAATACCTTGGCCGCCTCCTGGGGGTCATCTCCTGCTCCATCTCTTCATCTCCACTCTCTTCCTCTTCCCCGCTATCTTGCTCTGATTCCCGTTGGTTCTCTTCACTCTCCTCCTCTTCCTCATCTTCATCTTCCCCGGAACCATCTTCACTCGGCTCTTCGTCTTTGTTCTCCTCTGACTCCTGAATCTGACCTAAACAAAGATCCAGGAGTTACCCCACATACAATCAGGAAATTGTACTAGCAAAGTACAAAAATATAACTGCATTGGATCCAGACACCCGACCCAATTGGTCATCAAAACTAATTGAGCCCTTTCAACGAGCTGATAAACATTGTTTTTAAAACAAACACATCATACCACCCCTACAGCAAGAACCGGCTAGGCACTGCAGAAAAGCGCCGCATACTATTTCTGAAGCAGGAGAGAAGAGCGGCTTTCCCCGCATCCTGTGACAATTACGCCCATCGTTTTGTTTGATACGCTGAGCAGACTTGCTGATGAGTCTTTTTGTTGCAGCCCTCAGCTGGGAATCACGGCTTAGCGGTGGACTAATTTTGACTGAGCTCAACGCGTTGACCTGGAGAGTCGACTCCGACTCAGTCCAATTCCAGAATCAGTCGATTCAACCCCAAGTCAACATTGCGTCATAGCCGACTTCGATTCAAAATGGCGACAAAGTATTCATGCACAAATACACATTTCCTTCAATAGAATGCAAATTACCATGTATTTAAGTGCACAGGGTGAGAGTTTGCATAACGTTGTAGCTTTCATCCTAAATTTGGGATCAGATGCCCTCATCTAACCTTAAAATAGGTTTTCGTGGTTCTTCGCATACGGCAGCTGATGCAGGTGGAATGGCAGTGATATTATTATTTGGTTGACTTGAATTGCACTTTCCACCTTAAATGGCAGAACTTGGGTCTCGTCTTGCCATTGTCACATACTCACAATTCAAGCATACCATCCCAGATAGGCATATTGTATCTGTTGAGCCAAGGAAGACACCAATTATTTCAGAAGCTTATGATTCAGACTTTCGTTTGCCTAGGATGCAGGTCTAAGGCATCCAAAAAGTAATGTTTGCTTATTTTACGTCATAAAAAGGTAAAGAACACATCATTACTAGATTACTGGTAATGTATCCTTTAGCTGAAGTTGGTATTCCTAGCCAGATGTATTCAGGCGAGTCTGAAGCAAAATTCCCCATAATACTTATTGTGTGGACAATGGAGTTAGGTCCACGCTGAGTGTCCAATATTATATTTTCTCCTTCACAATCGAATGCAATAAATACTCATCAAACGTATCTTCCTTCGTGTTGTGCGCTTGTGATGTTTCAAACAAGTACAAGCAATTATGCCTAGAAAGCCAGCTCCAAACCAGACTGGATACCCATCCCCATCCATCTCCCACCAGGGCCCTCCTAAGGACAGTTCCAGCAACCTCCACCGTACAAAAACGTTGCGTCCTCCATGAAAAAGGTCAGAGCGAACCAGACACATTTCTTGACCAAAAAGCGAAACAGTTAACGCCCTAAAAACCAAATTACTCATTCATTGTATTCAAATTCAAGATGTCATTGAACTTCCATTTTTTAGGCAATTTGGCTACTTTAAGATTTCTAGCCCAACTATAAAATACACGGCGTTCTTACCTCCACTGTTTTTAGTGGAGTGTGCCGAAACAGCCTCTACTAGGATGACCAGGCAGGGAGTAAGTTTACGGCGATGAAGGATTTGAAGGCCTGCCACCTTTACAGCCCCGCAGTCAGTACAACCTTCAAGTCAAATTCCTAATCGACTCAACTGGTCGAGATACTGAGTCAACACTGGCTCCATCCAAATCCAGAAGTGAGTCGATTCAACTCTGACTGGAGCAAACATTGAGTCGACACGGATTCCATTCTCACTCTGAGTCGCGACTTACCAAGCCTGGTGCCGGGCAATATTAATCACAATCATCACCATCAGATTTCTTCACGGAGGAAGGCAAAAAGCCAGCTTTCCAAATAAGTTCCTCGCAGATGACGAGATATCATCGCCACAGCATCATCTCCACGCCTCCCGTGGACTGTCCACCCCCGCACGAGCAGCACCGGCCAAACATCACTCACCCAGCAGTTTGAGCTTGTCCGGCGGCACATACTCCCCCCAGGTGACCTCCTCTTCCTTGAAGGGCGACAGGTGGGGCGGCAGATCCACTCCCGGAAAGTACAGCTGCACCGGCCGCCGCTCGCCCAGGTTGATAGAGTCCATCACCCACTGCGGCTGTACGTAGTACCTGGGAAGGGGAGGGGGTCATCACCCACCGGGGCTGTACGTAGTACCTGGGGAGGGGAGGGGTAATCACCCACTGGGGCTGTACGTAGTACCTGGGAAGGGGAGGGGTCATCACCCACTGCGGCTGTACGTAATACCTAGGGAAGTGAAGGGTGTCCGCCACCCATTGCAGCGGCACAAGGTGCCAGGGTAGAGGAGTGAAGTATGATAGAGGACGGGGTGGAATCCCAGTGAGACCGGGGCAGGCGGCGATACAGAGCCTGCCATCCTCACCTGCTACATGTAGTCTCAGGGCAGGAGTTGGTGTGATGCGGGATTGTATCACGATGAGCTCACAAAATCGCAAACCGCTTTTAGCTGGTTCGGAAATGTGTTAATGAGAATCATTATTTTCATTCCGACCCACTCGCAGACTCCAGGCTATTCCAGGGGCTATCCAGTCGGCGGACGGGTTAACGGGTGTAGCAGGTTTTGGTACATGGACTGCAGAGGCTGTATGGTACCGGAAATTGCCACTGCCTAAATAAGGCCAACTGTAAGGAGGCGAATCTCATTTACCATCCATCCAGTTCATTCGTGCCTGACCAGCAAGTGCCCGTGAAATATTCATACACTGTGATCAAAATGAGCAGAATTGGTTGAGATTATAAAGAATAGTCAGGAATAAAAGACCCACCTAAGCAAGTGTTTTGGCATCACTAACATGGATAGTCTCTTGTCATGGTGCTGATTTACATTGAAGTAAAACAAATGGGGATATCAATAATAAATTCAGCTCCACAAAACATTTTAACGCAACCATCTAAGACAATATTTCAAATCAAGCAAATTAAGGTCATACATAGAGCTTTCGACTTATAAACCAACTTCATGGCAAAACAAGACACTGCAAGGCCGCGAACGTAAATAAGCTTTAACGATCCTTACACGACGTTCCACCAAGTGCCCTCCAAAAGACTCGGCAACGATTCTGGGTCATCCCACAGCGTTCCTCCTCATGAATAAATGATATCCGTTGACATTAGCCAAGCCACTCAGGCCAAGGGAATAGGCACTTAGTCATCATATTACCTTCACCCAAACCTCGTATAAAAAACAACCCGTTCCAGCCGGGCTCGGGATATTCGACGCATCCGTTAAGAAGTCATTTGGCGACGTCAGTCCCAACGCTGTAGGGAGTGGAAGTTTGATAGCTACCAGTCTGGATTCACGTCGGATAACCGATCCGCGGGCGGTGGTATAGAAGCCAGACTAGACTGCCGAATGAACCGCTGGTATGTCACAAATCATTCAAATAACACTCAAACCTAGAGCGCAGCCGTCGCACAGTGAGTACAATACCGTGGTGTGGGCGGGCAGTGAGACCCGATCCTGCGAGCGATTTCGCTTCAACATGTCTCATGTTCCCGCACATGGACCAAATTCAGGTTCATTTCGACTCTTCTAAGAATCCCCTCGGCGAAAGCCGGGACTTCTCCAATATTTCCGGAATCAGAGGTAACCGTATGGTCATAGTACACCCTTCGAAATTAAACTCGTCCATTTAACCCTCGCCCCACGGGGGGCATCGATGGCCCCTCCTAAGGTTTTTCCTGGATAGCAGAAAAAACGACGAGGCGCAGCACCGCGGTTGAGGGCTCTACCTCTTACTGCATCATTTTCACACCATCCCTGAAATTGTTAACCCCGGGCCACCCAAGGTCAGGTCACCAGGCGAGGTCAACCAAAGTCACCTCACTTCAACTTTAGACCTCTGTAAGAGCTACATTTCGAAGTCGATCGATTTGAAACTTCCTACACTTCATGAACCCTCCAGGGTCTAAAAGGTGTATATCCGGCATGTTTAGATTTCGTGACCTGAAGTCATGTCACGAGGTGACCTCTCCCATTGACAAAGTATGGGGAAAAGCTGTCTATGATCTAAAAGCCACGAAAACGATTTCAAATGCTCGGCTTCATCAGAACAGCGTTCTTGGACACACTTTCACGGATTCCAGGGGCCATATTTTCCCTTTGACCTCTCCAAGGTAATCCAAGGTCACCAGGGGTCAAAAACAGTATTTTGACAATAATTTTTGACCTATATAAGCTAGAGCGCTGAATCAAACACCATCGTGTATGTCTCGTCACTGGCTTTCGTTTGATATACGACAAGGTCACTTTCTGACCTTTCCTGACCTCAGGTCATCTTAGGTCACGAGGTGACCTCTGGAGGTTAAACCACTGGCGGGAGGTCATTACGTTCCACATGGCGGGAAAAGGTCTGACATTTTCCTATCCAATGTACTTTACCACATCTCAATAGCTCTAATGGCATGAGAGTTATGCCCAGTTTGCTTAAGCATTGCATATTTGAGTGAAAATAGCCGATCTTGACCTAATCTGACCTCTGGAGGTCAAACCATTGACCTGAGCGCTAAAACATGCGAAGTAATTTCATACTGAATTCACGCGAGCTTTCTAATGCACTTAGCAGATTTGCGCTAACGCCCATACTTTCGGAGTTAGAGAGGGGGCCATCGATGCCCCCGGTGGGGCGAAGGTAGCGCCGGACCCCCGGTGGGGCGCGGGTTAATGTACATGGTTTGGCTGACAGGGTCTGCCAGAACAACTCACTGTGGATGAATTAATCAGAAATATGCCCGCTCCAGAAATATGTCCGCGAATGGGCTGAAAAATGTTCTTTTCTCACGACGCTGGGGTTAACCAAGCTGGAGTTGTCGCGTTAATTCCACCACAATATCCATACCAAGTGTGTGAATTGTGCGCAGATGATGCAAGCCGCTTAATCTGCTTGGAAATAGCTGCCGACCCAGATCCCTATCGTATATTCTGTGTTTATGCACCATCTGTTGAAAACCAAACGACTAAATGTAACTACCTAGAACAGCTCAGAGAATTTATTTTATGCTATGCAAATCACAAAGCTTTCTTAGTGGGAGATTTCAAACGTAAAGTTAAGCGCCTTAGATACAGATAACACGAAGCATAGGAACACCAGGGCCAGCATAAAGTTAAAAGATATGCTGGAAGAATTCTCATTCGAGGACGCTTGGCGCGTACAACACCCCTCCACCAGGTGCTACACATGGCGTCGATTTAATCCGCTCCAGCAGTCTCGTCTTGATTATATTTTTGCCACCAGAAGTATACTAAACAAAAGTGTTTTCCGAACAAAAATTGAAGCAGGAATTTTAAGTGACCATAGCATTATAGTCTTGAGTGTCGATATTAATAACGACAAGCGTGGCCCGGGCATCTGAAGATACAATAATACATTACTCAGTGATGAGATGCACGTAGTTGATGTTAAAAGGGATATTCAATCAGCTAAGGTCAAGGTGGGCAGTTATGTCAATATTTCATGCAAAGGTGTCTTGATGGAATTTCTCATGAGTAATATCCGAGTCCAGACGATAAAAAGAAGTAAACAGATTGCTTTTGAGTCCCGTAAGGTAGAAAATGAATTATACGATAGACTTAACAAACTGGAATCTGTCATTGCTGTAAGCCCTTCCGAGCCGGAAATAATAGAATATCAAGCCATTCGGTCAAAACTAGATGAACTTAAAGAAGAGCGGGGAAGAGCTGCGATTGCAAGGTCACAGGTCAAGTGGACCGAGATGGGCGAAAAACCATCGTCCTACTTTTTGAAATATGAAAAATCTAGAGCTACTGAAAAGGTTATCTCAATGATAGAAACAAGTAACAGAGAAATCATTAAAGGAAATAGATCCATACTCAGTGAATGTGTTTCCCATATTCAGGATATATACAAGACAAAACGGACGTCACCTGTCTGTTTCGAGCAATTCGCCCTAGAAAGCGATCACCCTCGCTTATCTGAGGACCATAAAGCTTCGTGCGAAGGTCCGATTACACTAGAGGAAGGCAAACATGGTCTGGAAAATATGGCTAAAAATAAGGCTGCAGGAATGTCAGGGTTCACCGCTGAGTTTTTCTGTTTCTTCTGGAATGACATTGGAGAAATAGTGGTTGATTACTTAAACGACGCGAAAAGCACGGGCGAACTATTTATTACTCACAGACGCGGGGTATTAACACTTGTCAGCTATACAAATACGAAAACTGTGGTAATTAACGGAATTAAAATAAAAACATAGAAGTTAAGGTAAGTCAGTACTGCGATGATATGACCCTATTTTTGGCGAAAGATAATGATGTTAACAATGCGATTGAACTGTTATCAGTTTTTAAGAACATTCCTGGTTTGGAGTTAAATGTGAATAAAAGCAAGTTAATGTGGCTGGGCTCGTATAGACATAGAAGAAATTCTGTCCGCGAGATTTCAGCAGTATACAAAATTAAAATATTAGGAGTTTGGTTTAGCGCATTGCAAAATTGTCATGACGAGAATGTTTTACCGGTGATCGATTCAATCAGGAAAGTAACCACCATGTGGTCTCAGCGTAGCCTGACAATAAAAGGCAGAATAACAATTGCAAAGTCACTGGTCGCTTCTCAGATAGTTTATATCGCGACAATCACTCAAATTTCCGAAGCTGTTATGTGCCAGATTCAAAGCCTCATCATGACTTTTATTTGGCGCGGGAGGCCTCCAAAAGTATCTAAAGCAGTGCTCTGCCAACAAATAAAGTATGGTGGATTAGGTGCTATCGATATTGAAAAATTCTGTGTTTCAATTAAAATGGGATGGATCAAGCGGATATGCTCAAATCCTGAATCAGACTGGCGAAAGCTCCTTCAATCAAGATTTTCTGATTTCGAGTTAAATGATGTTATCCGTATTCGAAGCTTCCTTAAATTCATAAAAAGACAAACATTCCCAAGTTTTATAAACAGGCAATAACGAGCTTTCAAAAACTTAATTCGTTTGAAATAGTCAGCGCAAGTCAAATTCGGACTCAACCATTGTGGCACAATGACGACATTACTCTCAACAAAAACCCGACATTCCTTAAAAACTATTATACGGTCGAGGTAACTATAATTGATCATATTGTGAACGAAAATGGTCATTTGAAGAGCCTCGATCAAATTAAGCAAAGCTTTCCTAATTTGAGAACAAATTGTCTCACACATCAACGACTTATGTCAGCTGTTCCAAATTTATGGAAAACTAAGTTACAAGATCCAGGAGGAAGAATGAACCCCGCATTGGTAAATGACATAGTTTTCATGTGCCAGGACGGCAAACCAGCACCTGTAAAGCACTGTGGTGTTCGACATTTTTATGTCAAACAACTTAAAAAAACAAATACCCAGTGCTGTAGGTATATGGGATTCCTATGATGTGAGGCCACCGAATTGGAGTGAAGTGTTTTAGATTCCATATAAATGCACAATGTCAACCAAAATTCAGTCTCTTCACTTCCGAATAATCAGTCGTTATATACCTACCCGGAAATTTTTGTCAACTCGTGGTATGATTGGAAGCCCCTTATGCACACATTGTTTTCAGGTTGACGACATGAGACATTTCTTTTATGAATGCGATATAGTAAAGCCGCTATGGAACTTAATACTACCACAACTTAAAACCATTTTCATACTAGGTAAAGACTTTCCAAGTTACGAAACAGTAATCTTGGGTTGTCCAAGTGCGCCACCAGTAGTTAACTTAATATTGCGTCTAACAAAACAGTATATAGTCAAGTGCAAGTTACGCCAAGATGAGCCCACCAACCCGTGCTTGAATTATTTAAGGAATGAAATATCTACCAATTGTTATATGGAGGGAACTATTGCAAAACACAGGAACAAAATTGAAATTCATATAAATAAATGGAAATCTCTATGGAGTGGGGATGTTCCCACCGACAGGCCCCGCTTTCCGTGTCGCAGACTGGGAGGAGGAAAAGGCGGCAGGGAGAGTACAGCTGTGTCCAGACTGCTGCTGTGAGGCGTCTGACTGGCATCTAATGCATGTCGCCATATTACCTATCTGTGACCACCTCATTTGTGCATCTCACTTCGTATCTGTATCTGTCTCTCCTCGGCACTGTGTCTGTATCCCTTTTGCCTGTGTTGAGGTGTTTTGAAAGTTGGGTGGGGAGGGGGGAGGGGTGGATGGTTTTCTTTGTTAGATGTTATTGACGAGGTTCAGGTGTATTTTTGATATTGGGTTTGTCAGAATGAATGTTTAAAAGGAAATACAGGGCTTCGGCCGTCACCTGAACAAAAAAAAAAACATCAGAAATATTTCCGGCGTGAAGTTAGGTCTGTCAGAAATATGCCTTACACCCTGCTAGGGGCGAGACCGCAACTGTAAAATGCTACGCAGACGTGACTCGGGTGTTACCTGGATGCGTATTTGGCGGCGCCGCCGACCAGTGGCCTGTCGATGAGCTGGTGAGTTATAGTTTCGTCCGACTCTCCATAGGTGGCACCAGGCGCGCAGGTAGCGTCCCAGGAGCATGTGCCGCCCAACGCGCGGACGGCAAACACAAACGGCTCCCGGGGCACCTGCGAGAAGAAAACACGAACAACGTTCTAGGTTTTGGCTCATGTGCTGCCCACCAAAATATAATCTCACTCTGTGCTCAACAATCATAATTCCACCAACAAAAATTTACTCAAAATTCAAGAGGTAAGAGTGGACTGGGGTCTCTTTTTTACAATAATTAAAATATACGACTAAACCCTAAATCCAACGCTATTCTCACGGGCATAACCCAACATTTGGAAAGAATCTAAGCTTACACCTCCAGGAGAAACGTGTGATCACGAACGCTCTAGCGGATATCATCGATATATGAGCCCAGACATGCGGCAGATACGTGCCTCTCTGCCGATGAAGACGCGGCAGCCTTTGAAGAGCGTCTGCAGGCGGCGGGTGCGCTGCCGTCTGCGGCGGACCTCCTCCAGGTCATCCCCTGCCGCCGCAGCCATCAGCGCCAGCTCGGCGTCCTCGTCTTCACCCTCGGCTTCAGCAGCATCCTCCGGCAGCTGAACCCGGTCCAGCGGCGTGTTCAGCGCAGCTACCCGCTCTGCCTCCAGTTCGGCCGTCGACATACTCGAGTCTGTCGCTGATGCTGTGCGAGGGCGAGGGAGGTAAAGATCTCATCTAATGTGGCACTGTGTGGGTAATGGGTGGCTGAGGCTGCCCGGTCTCTCGAGGTCGACTTACGAAGGTGTGTAGCCACAGCTGTGAGGTAGAAGAGGAGGGGTCACTCCATCATTCAGGTCGATAACGGGAAAAGGAGAGTGGAAAGAGAAGACTTAAGCCTAGCACCCCTATGAGGTTGTTCACAGTGAAATCAGACCATCCCCAACTGAATGTCCCGCATTCTTTGTGACGCGCTAACAGGTATGTTCATCACTGACTTAGAGACCTGGGAAAAATTGCAAAAATGCTCTCAATTACAAGATCTTATAAGAATACGAGGTCACTGGAGGAAAACTGTGCACCTCATTCTACGGAAATGGGAAACATCCAGAAAATCCACACGGAAAAACTATGAAATATCCAATTTATTCACTAATATTAGCTTCACAAATCATGATAAAAATTGCTGGGATTGAACGACACATCGACTTCTACTATCAGCGGCGTCGCCAGCTCCACCCAGTTGGGAGGGTTTTGGACGTTAGGCGGCACTGATTCAGAGAGTCCGCCAAACCTCGAACCCGGGATGAGTGGCTCAGGAGGAAGACGCTCTGTCACTGATCCAAACGTCCTCTCCAATTCACGGTACCATAAATTCATTACTATTCAATCGACAATAACGTGCAATCTCGTATCTAAAAAAGGTTCACTATCTTTTCAAATAGCGATTATTTGCAACACTTGAGATCCAGACCGTGTCTTTTCTTAACCTATACGGCTCAGGCGCTGAAGGTTAACAAAAACGGTCAGCATCGATGTAAAACCAATACCTCTTCCACGAGGAGTGACAATCACAAAATATTTCCAGTTCGGATATCTTTAACGTCTATTCATGGCCATCCATCCCACGAAGAGCTTAGATGAACGTGTACTGGCCAAATATAGCAATCCGGATTCACAGGCGGTGTAAGAACTGATCCCTCAACGACCAACAAGGCTCAGAAGTGCGGCATTGCTGCAAGGAGCCCCCCCTCCCCCACTCTTCATCCACCAGTCATCCATAAATAATTCTTACGTCACCCACTGAAGACACAGGTTAAATTCAGACAGTTCGAGCATGAAGAGAGTAAATGTTCAGAGCAAGTGGCCAGGCATGACAACACAACAGAAGCCCCTCATTAGCCCGGCGATGTCTCCGGGACAGCGCCCCGCGTACTTACCGCCCGTCAGAGCCAGCTTGGGTGGGTACATCAGGTTGAGTGTGTGGTAGAGTCTGAAGTTGACGAAGCCCATGAGGGTGGTGTAGAACTCGCCGAATATTGACATCACCTTCATGTCAACATTCTCGGGCCTCTGGAAATATAACAACGGGAATAGCGCACTTGTCAAGATGGAGCGAGCAATGACAAAGCGCGTCAAACATCCAAATGAGTCGAAACAGGTTCTCTGGTTACACACTCCTCCAACAGCCTCCATCAGATAGTGGTGAAAATTGTACACTTCCATGACAGGTTATTACATCTGGGTCCAGGGACTTCCTGTATGGGTTTGCAGCGACATTGTAATACATTTTTTGGGGACGATAAATCCGGACAGCAGGACGGCCTGACCTACTTCCTTCCGGACCCCCATCCATCTACACTACTGCGGTATTCCCGACGTTTATCCTTCCCTCACTATTCACAGCGCTTTTAGGGCACAGGGAAATTCCAAAGTGCTTGCGCCCTTTTCACCAGCCAAAATGCAAACCTTTTTAATCCTTTATAAACTGCAAGCACCCGAAGTCCCTACTGACCGATACACTGAAGGTGATATAATAAAAACATGAATAAAATATTGTTGAACTGAACCACACGAGGCGCCTACGCTGTTGCATTTTTTATAAATATTCTCAGCTCCCAGCTGAACGGTAGCGTCGGTATGGAGATCTCGCTTGTCATGTACAGCTCATCTCTGAGCTGGAGGGCGCATTTAATCAAATGTCAGAGCTCAGTCATGGGTCTGTTCCCAGGACTCAGGTGTCAGGGGCGTGGGGGGTGGGGGGTTAAGGGCTGGACAAGGCCCAAAAATCGGCAACCGAGCGAATAGCTGGGAAGCGTTATCAGCTGTTTGCGACACTGTGGTGGTGCAGCGCATGCACTGTGAATATGGTGGCCTTTTAATACGAAAATATCCAACGATGGCAATTTGGTGACACCGTACCACAGTGTCCCTAAACCTGGGGTGCTGGGTGCAGAACGGCACCCAGTCAAGCAGAATTTTCCACTCAATTATATTTTTTGGCTGAATTTTCCACTAACTTCCAACAATACCTATTACTACTATTGAATTTTACTCAACAATACTTACTACAAAGACCAGTTCCATTGCCTCCTCCACCAACGTCCACTGGAAAAAGAGAGCAGCAGAATCGACTAGAAGATCGCCAGATTAACTCGGCTCTTAGGCGCTTCTTTCGCTTTTCTGAAAGAAAATCTGGCTATTTCTATTTTTCTGACCAATTATACCTGACATCCTTATCTCCACCGATTTCAGTGGAACAACAGAATCAAAATTCTGGTGTGGGCAAGACGCTCAGTGCCCCCTGCCCCACCGGAGAAGGTTCCAATGGGTGAACACCGCCACTAAATTCCACCACTCACAAAATTGGTGAGTGGAATATTAGACACCCTCATTTTTAGCCTTGTGTTGCCAAAAACAATGAGCTGACCACTTTGAAAGATACATTTTTGGAAAGCAGTTTATCTGTGCACGTGATTTCTAGGCTTACGTCCTTGAAAAGTTGTTTTTTTGTATTTCTGGTACTGAGAATAGTGAAAAACCATTTTTGGTCATCTTGTTGTTAAAGCAATTATCTTGAAATTTATATGCTAATGTAAGGGTTACATTTCCACGAGCTCGGAAGTGGGTTATTTTTTTTGGCTTTGGGACTACTATGAAAGGGGAGAGACTTATCATCACCCATTATCCCACTCCCTCAATATTTCCACCAGAATTCAGCGACGCCGCAAAGTTGAACAGCGGCAGAGGAGGTTAGTTTCGGCCGCTGTAAGATTGATCCTGGAAAAAGGCCGGTCTCCGCATGGGAATACCACCCGGAGACGCCCTGCGAAAATCCGTAGGGTGGGACCACACATAAACGTGTTCCAAACAATGGCTCTACGGCCGAGGACGGCAGAGGGTACGGCGAGGGGGCGAACGGCGCCATCGCAATAATTTCCGGCGAGACAGTACAAGGACAACGCGACGTCGATGGGATGTTCTAGCCGTCAAGACCATCGGTCAACCTATGCTGGAGGCAACGCCGGGGCGGCGCGACCAGGCCGGACGGCTGAAAACCCATTTGGAAGGAAATACTTAATGGCGGGGATGGGGAGAGGCAGAGAATGGATCCGCCCCAGGCATGGGTGGGTACCAGCCGACACCTTGCCTTCCACCCCCCCCCACCTTTTCTTTTGTCACTCCACCGGATGCGAGGGGGACAGCTGAAAAGAAGAGAGAAGCACACCGGTGGGAATGAAAAGAAACGCTGAGGTGTGGACCCGCCCCAGGCGCGGGTGGAGCAGGTGAAGCCTGCGGCGGCGCTCCGCGTCCCGGCCTCCGGCGCCCCTTTCGCAGCGAAACGAAAAAGGGAAGGGGAGGGGAGATGGGAGAACCGAGGGGCAGTCCATGTTTGAGAGGGGCACGTGATAAGGCGTGGACCCGCCCCAGGCGTGCCCGTTGGCGGCTGAGACAAATTTTATAAAAAAGGCTGACCAGAAGAGAAGAGGGGTAGTGTCGGCGCCCGGGAAGGAGAGAGAAGAGAGGAGACTAGTGACGACACCCCAGGAGGAGCAAGAGAGAGACAACTCCACCGCAGAGAGACAACGCCACTGCAATTTCGCCGCCAGCAGAGACAGCTATCCGACGGCCTACAGTCGCTGACGACTCCAAGCCTCCAAATTGTGGAGCGCCTGATATCCGGCACCAGCACCCAACCTTACGATGTAAGTCCCGACTACCGGAAGGGTTATCCATTCTCTCCCTGGCTAATTCAGGCATGAAAAATCGTTATCCCTTCCGAGCTTGTGCGAGTTTGACCCAGTGGGTATTTCATGGCGGAACGGCACTAGGTCAGTAGAGCCTTCAAACTGGCGGGCCGCCCGCACGCGGCCCGAGATGCGCGAGTCAAAAAAAATCGGTGGTTTCCGCCGCGTGGAATAGAAGAGACGACGCACGTGATTGATTGTATATTCACGCTTGTGCTACCGAATCCATAGTACGTCAATCGTCAGGGTCATGATTACAATCCAGAGAAATAAAAAATCTAGTTGCCGCAAACGAAAATTGTTTCCCTTAACGCCTCTGACGCTACGCGGAGCATTAAGTGTGGACCTAGAGTCGATGCGGTGGAAACATTGGAGGCCCGGCCGACCTCTCGCGCCGCAGGCGAGACAGCATGCAGCTCTACGTTCGAAAAACGTACCCAGTATGTCACAAGGACTAACTGGCATAGTAAATCATAATCCAGATTAACTAAACCCCATCTCGTCGGGGTGTCAGGCATATCCGGCGCCGCCTGGGTTTGCTTGGGCAAGTTTTGGCATCCCTCACAGACGGTACGGTCCCTAATTTACGATCAGGCACGGGGCACGCGCTTTCAGCTTTATAGATGTCAGGGGAAGCAAAGAGGGAGCAGATCAGTGGGTACGACATGTCCAGAAGCATTTGATGGCTCAAAAAAAAAAAATGAAAAGGGAGGAGGGCGTGTGTATCCTTGTATTAACACCAGATACGCGGTGATTTCTACGGCTGCCTTCACCTAGTGTGGGTTCAAAGCTTGTGGACCGTATTCTGGGCAAAGCCTTTTTTCCATCCCCCGCTGGTACAGGAAAATAGACTCACCACTGGGATCTCATCATTGACACAATGATCTGATCGTTGACATGGTGACTCGGCCGATCCAGCGGGTAATTCTGAACCAATTCCAGTATCCGTCGCTGCTCCTGGGGTATCGTACAGAATCAAATGGTGTAGTGCACAAAGCCAAGCCGGAAATTCTCTTGTATATTAAACCCTAAAGCTCCCTCCCAACGGCGCACCCCGAACGGGGGGATATTCTACAAAAAGGGGGGTGGGGAAACGGCGGAGGCCCGATGGGCGCCCCGCCCAAACGATAAAGACACAGAGACGACGACGTATAAGTGTATTTTACACAATGGATACGTCATATATTTTTTTTACACAACATAGAAACATTCGGCGAGGTGATCACAGCCCAGCAGATTCCGAACACAGGATAAATGAATGTCTGAATGAATGTCTCGGGGGATCGTTTGAGAGCTGATATTCATCGCTAAAAAAAAAACGAAACACTACGACAGAGGCAAAGAGTAACCATCGCGATAACGCATCTAGGGATCAAAGAGGGGGGTCCTGTGGAAAGTTGTCATACTGTTCTCCTTTCAAATATCGGCGGGGCGTGCAGCGGGATCGCGGGAGCTTAGACGACGGAGCGCGCGATTCACTCTGTTGCGGTCCGGCCTCCTCAAAAGTGGAAGCGCAGCCAGCAGTGCGCGGCGAATTATGGGGAGTCTGCCCGGGCTTCCGCGTCGCGTGAGAGTGTCGCCTCCCGCATCACCGACGCGTCAGCAACGGCGCCCTCGCGCGCGGAGTGAGTCAAAGCCAGGAGGCGGGGACGCCAACGGTCAAGGGAGGAGCACTGGAAAGGGAGAGGCGCCCCCAAAATTGCCTCCGTGACTTCCAGGGCATGGATCGTAGAATCAGCAATCCAATCTCTGTAGTCTTCGGGTTGCCGCAGCAGGATCCGTGCCGCAACGTTGATGAGTCTGTAATGGTCGGGGGTATTTAACCGAAGATCGGGCGGGCGTTGCATCGTAACGTTATGACCCACCCCTCATGCGATGAGGTATAACGATTATGATTGACACCTGTCAACTCCAAGGCGCTGGACAGTAGCCTAACCGGCTGAAAGAAGGCGTTTCCTTCTCCTGGGTGGAAAGGGGTGAGACTGACCGTGGTCTCAATAGCCCCAGAAGCCCTTCAAAACCACCGTCTACGGAACTACGATTATGATTGACACCTGTCAACTCCAAGGCGCTGGACAGTAGCCTAACCGGCTGAAAGAAGGCGTCTCCTTCTCCTGGGTGGAAAAGGGTGAGACTGACCGTGGTCTCAATAGCCCAAGAAGCCCTTCAAAACCACCGTCTACGAAATTACGATTATGATTGACACCTGTCAACTCCAAGGCGCTGGACAGTAGCCTAACCGGCTGAAAGAAGGCGTTTCCTTCTCCTGGGTGGAAAGGGGTGAGACTGACCGTGGTCTCAATAGCCCCAGAAGCCCTTCAAAACCACCGTCTACGAAATTACGATTATGATTGACACCTGTCAACTCCAAGGCGCTGGACAGTAGCCTAACCGGCTGAAAGAAGGCGTCTCCTTCTCCTGGGTGGAAAAGGGTGAGACTGACCGTGGTCTCAATAGCCCAAGAAGCCCTTCAAAACCACCGTCTACGAAATTACGATTATGATTGACACCTGTCAACTCCAAGGCGCTGGACAGTAGCCTAACCGGCTGAAAGAAGGCGTTTCCTTTTCCTGGGTGGAAAAGGGTGAGACTGACCGTGGTCTCAATAGCCCCAGAAGCCCTTCAAACCCACCGTCTACGAAATTACGATTATGATTGACACCTGTCAACTCCAAGGCGCTGGACAGTAGCCTAACCGGCTGAAAGAAGGCGTTTCCTTCTCCTGGGTGGAAAGGGGTGAGACTGACCGTGGTCTCAATAGCCCCAGAAGCCCTTCAAAACCACCGTCTACGAAATTACGATTATGATTGACACCTGTCAACCCAAGGCGCTGGACAGTAGCCTAACCGGCTGAAAGAAGGCGTTTCCTTCTCCTGGGTGGAAAAGGGTGAGACTGACCGTGGTCTCAATAGCCCAAGAAGCCCTTCAAAACCACTGTCTACGAAATTACGATTATGATTGACACCTGTCAACTCCAAGGCGCTGGACAGTAGCCTAACCGGCTGAAAGAAGGCGTTTCCTTTTCCTGGGTGGAAAAGGGTGAGACTGACCGTGGTCTCAATAGCCCCAGAAGCCCTTCAAAACCACTGTCTACGAAATTACGATTATGATTGACACCTGTCAACTCCAAGGCGCTGGACAGTAGCCTAACCGGCTGAAAGAAGGCGTTTCCTTCTCCTGGGTGGAAAAGGGTGAGACTGACCGTGGTCTCAATAGCCCCAGAAGCCCTTCAAAACCACTGTCTACGAAATTACGATTATGATTGACACCTGTCAACCCCAAGGCGCTGGACAGTAGCCTAACCGGCTGAAAGAAGGCGTTTCCTTCTCCTGGGTGGAAAAGGGTGAGACTGACCGTGGTCTCAATAGCCCCAGAAGCCCTTCAAAACCACTGGCTACGAAATTGCGATTATGATTGACACCTGTCAACTCCAAGGCGCTGGACAGTAGCCTAACCGGCTGAAAGAAGGCGTTTCCTTCTCCTGGGTGGAAAAGGGTGAGACTGACCGTGGTCTCAATAGCCCAAGAAGCCCTTCAAAACCACTGTCTACGAAATTACGATTATGATTGACACCTGTCAACTCCAAGGCGCTGGACAGTAGCCTAACCGGCTGAAAGAAGGCGTTTCCTTCTCCTGGGTGGAAAAGGGTGAGACTGACCGTGGTCTCAATAGCCCAAGAAGCCCTTCAAAACCACTGTCTACGAAATTACGATTATGATTGACACCTGTCAACTCCAAGGCGCTGGACAGTAGCCTAACCGGCTGAAAGAAGGCGTTTCCTTCTCCTGGGTGGAAAAGGGTGAGACTGACCGTGGTCTCAATAGCCCAAGAAGCCCTTCAAAACCACTGTCTACGAAATTACGATTATGATTGACACCTGTCAACTCCAAGGCGCTG
Organism: Lepas anatifera; assembly: GCA_034440635.1. NCBI lineage: Eukaryota > Metazoa > Arthropoda > Thecostraca > Lepadidae > Lepas > Lepas anatifera. The sequence continues at coordinate 62,931 of JAOTON010001694.1, forward strand.
GACAGTAGCCTAACCGGCTGAAAGAAGGCGTTTCCTTCTCCTGGGTGGAAAAGGGTGAGACTGACCGTGGTCTCAATAGCCCAAGAAGCCCTTCAAAACCACTGTCTACGAAATTACGATTATGATTGACACCTGTCAACTCCAAGGCGCTGGGCAGTAGCCTAACCGGCTGAAAGAAGGCGTTTCCTTCTCTTGGGTGGAAAAGGGTGAGACTGACCGTGGTCTCGTTAGCCCCTTAAGCCCTTCAGAGCCATTTTTCGTGAAACAGGGATTGTGACGTACTGTGCACTCGATGAAGGCAGGTCTCTGGGCAGCGGACGGGCCCAGGTTCCTATGAGAGGACCAGGTCGAGTGACGCAAAAAAGGGAGCTCGAGGATTTAATATCGTGTGAGCAGCAAGGTTGTTGGGCCCCGGGGTCAACAGAACAAAGAGGATAAGGGATTTTAAGGGCCGGAGGATATGAGGGCACGAGGATTAGGAAGAAGGGTGGGCCCACGAAGCAAGAAGGAAATAAGTTTATAGGAAGTTAGGATTGGAGGATTTTAAGGGCCGGAGGATATGAGGACACGAGGATTAGGAAGAAGGGTGGGCCCAGGAAGCAGGAAGGAAATAAGTTTATAGGAAGTTAGAATTGGAGGATTTTAAGGGCCGGAGGATATGAGGGGCACGAAGATTAGGAAGAAGGGTAGGCCCAGGAAGTAAGAAGGAAATAAGTTTATAGGAAGTTAGGGTTGGGGGATTTTAAGGGCCAGAGGACATTGGGGCGTAAGGATAAGGGAAATAGTAGGCCCAGGAGCGATAAGGGAACAGGGGAGCTCGAACATGAGTCAGCAAGGGAGACGTCCCTGAATAGCTCGGATTATTTTGGTAAGGCGCCCTTTGATATGGGCGAGACCACAGAGATGGAGGAAGACCAGCGGTCATGATGCGAGATGATCGCGGGCTTTCATTTAAAAATTCATCTGGTACGAGACAACTTGCCAAGACGCCGTCGAAAGGGTTAAAATTGGGGACTATCGCGCCTTCCGTTGCGAGATGACTAGAGACGATGGATGCCAGGCATGAATGAAAGAGGGGGAATGTTAGGGTGGGGAGGTGAATGTTCAGACTGTGTGACGTGGGCATAGGGCCCAACGGGGGCCGGCGGTAGGGCCCAGACGAAGCAAGCTGTTTTTCGGAAACCGGTACTTTGCGAGATCATGTCAAAACATCGTGGCAGGGGTGAGATAACAACCACTCGCGGGAAAGGAATTCGGGGTCGTGAGAGCAAAGTCGATCCGGGTACCGCTCTTATGCGGAGAATCCCATGGGCCGCTACGGACTCGGACCACCTCCACCATTTCGCGAAACTCAAGCGAGCTCGGAAGGCGATGCATCTATTAGTACCAAGTCCCACCTACCCTAACAGGATACAGCCAGGGAGTGCGGGATTGCTAACCGAACCGATCGTAGGGATATAGCGTGCATGGTTGGGGATGGATTGAATCCGAGTGCCGTGCAACAATGTTCCAAATTCTGTCGCCTCTCAGTACAAATGTTTGTGTGTACGGTCGGTCGCAGAGGGGGAGGACGACAATATATCAATGGCGAAGGGAACAGTGACAAACAGGAACCGACAAACAGTGCCTCCCTCCCTCTACGCCTATGGTGATAGTTCCCGACTTCGTCTGCAACGAAGAAGAGGGGACACACAAACCACCCACCCCTACTCCCCATAGCGACCACCGGACCCCGTCACACAATGGCGCCCAAACGTGGGGCATGACATTATTTGTGCATTGTGAGGCCCATGGGCGAATGCCCTGATTGCCGAACCCTACATCTAGAGGCTGGAGCAGCAATCACGACTACACAATTGAACGGGACACTCTGTTACAGATGGAGAGGACAGTATTCCATTCGGTGGATGAGTTTGACGGGACTCAAAACATCGACGAATGGATCCGAGAACTACAACGTGCAAGCGACTTTGCAGGATGGGACGAAACTACCAGGATGAAAGTGGCTTTGCTCCGACTGAAAGGAGGGGCAAGTGAAATGGTAGAGCATCTCCAGGAAGAAGGGAAAGCGACAACATGGGCGGAATTGAAGAAAGTGTTGCAGGATCGCTACCAAACTAAAAACCAGGAACAATGGTACCAGTTTATGCTAAACACCGGAATGCAAGAGGGAAAGTCGGTGCCCGAATGGGCGCAAGTAATAAGGAAAGTTTCCTTGCTTGCAATGACCCCGGAAGACCGCAAGAGAGGAGGAAGCGCACAGACGAGTATAGCTATTCAGAGAGATCGGGATCTGAGATCACCTGCAGGAGACGGTGATTCCGAGCAGCGGATGGATGGTTCAACTGCAGCGCCATCAACCTCTACAATAAGCAGCCCGTTCATGTTGGATTGGGTTAGGCGTACCAACTTTACCAGGGGGCTTCGGGCAAATCTCAGGAGGGCTGTCTGGCGTCGCAGATGCACAACGTTTGACGAAGCGGTTGCGGCTGCCGCCGAAGAGGAGGCGTTGGAAGCGACCGGAAAAGAGGGCGAAATGATCAGCTCCTATCATACGGCCGGTGCTCAAACGGGACTGGTGGAGAGCCTGGTGGCTGCATTAGACATTCGGGACGAACGAAAGAAAAGGGCTGCCAGGCCACAGGGAAAAAGCGATGAAGCAGAACCGGAGGAGGAGAACGCTAGTTCCAAAGCCGTCAGATTCCAGGAGCCGATACCCCTCCCAAGACCGGAAGATGGGCGTAGAGGATGGACCCCACGTCGAGGCGGCTTCCAGGGGCCAAACGGTGGACAACGGTATGGATGGGCGAACAGGAGTACGATGCGTACTCGGGGTTCAGAGGGGAGGAACGAAGCTTACCAGCGCGACCTCCAAGAAGGACTCTGCTTCCAATGACATCAACCCGGGCATTTCGCAAGAGAATGTCCAAACCCCGGTGGTCGGGAAACGGATGGCGCCGGTCGTACTAGGGGCGAACCGGCCACCGCTACCAACCAAGCCCCTTCAGGCGTAAAACAGAGGGACAGCAGGAAACCGGCGGAGAGAAGTCAGAGGTCGTCGTCACAAGGGCGAACCATGAGTTTTACGGCCGGCGTCCGGCCCAGGAAGGTGTGTGATTTGGCAGCAAAATCGGAACATGACTCCTACATGGGGTCTTCGCAGGACGCGACGCTGAGGATCATCAAGGCAACGGGTAAGCAGGGAGAAGGGGGAAGACAGCAGCCCCGAAGAGGAGGGACCACCAGGACGTGGCATCCAAGCAGGGGGGCTTACATACGGGAGTGTCGCTTCAGGGCCACAGAGAAAACATCCAGAATTTAGCCAAACCGAAGACGGAAATGGCAACAGCTCTGTTTTGGGCGTCGGTACCGGAGATAGTGGGACACACTATCATCCGGCACCGGGAGCCAAGCGAGAGGACAACGACGACCATTCAATGCATCTACTAGACCGAGAAATGGGCCAGGTCAGCCTTCATGCAGGTGGAGTGGCAGATGAAACTAGAGCGTCATTTGCAGTTGCGAACATCTATACCAGTCGTCGGGGAAAGAGCAAGTCAAGCAACGACGCGGAACCGGGAACTCCACCCTCCGAATTCGACAAGACCTCGTCAGACAGCGCCGTCGAGGACCACGAGCCGATGGGAGGCAGCAATGGCGACGACAGCACCGGTTCTCAATGGAGAAAAGCACGCGAGAATAACGCTTCGCCATGCCTACATCCGGAAACCGACGTGGACGTCTCCTCTGTGAAGGAGCACCAGGGTGCCACCCCGACGCATGGACGTGACACCGACCACTGCGCGTCCTCAACATCTCAGCAAACATCCTCGAGCGTGGCTTCTTTAAGAGATTCGCACTCAGGGTGGACAGCGACAGCTGGACGGGGCTCTTCGAAAGAACGACCGTGGCCTGAACGGGAGATGAGTGCTTGCGATAATGGCTTAGCGCTGAAGGAGGTGAGGGGAGATATCACGACAGCCAAGTCGCTACAGGCCTGCTGCGACGACACGCAGTCGGGGCGACATCCAGGCGGTAGAAACCAGAAAACTAATCCAGGGGAAGAAATCCTGGCGGGTACATGTCCCGGGGCGAAACGAACCCAGCCGCTGAACATTGATCACGTGCTAGCAGCCTGGGGATCACAAGGAGCTTCCTTTGGCTTCGGCAAAGAGGAGAGACGGGAGACTTCTAAAGAAGCGCTGCAATGCACTTGTCGAGTGGTGGTCGATGGTATCACGAGACAGGCACTCGTCGACACAGGAGCCACGACTACGTTGGTGAGACGTTCTGCATTGAACAAAGGCCCAGTCTTATCCAACTCCTCTCGGCCGAAAGCCACGTTGAGGTCGGTCTCCGGGCATGAGATTACCGTCAGCCATCTGGCAAGGGTGAGAATCGATCTCGGTGGTGTGTCTGCACTGCACTGGGCATACGTTTGCGAACACCTGCCTCACGATGTCATCATCGGCTTTGACTTCATCACCACGCATGGCCTGGTCGTGAACGGGTCGGAGGGAGTGCTTCTGACTAGGGACAGGCAACGGATTGCACTCGGAAGGGCGCCGAAATGCGAGGACACCGCCGCAAACCTTCGAGCCCAGGTTCCAGAAAGGGATCCAGGAAGGGATGGACGTCCCCACTGGCCGTCGTCGTTCACGGGCAAGCATCCTCTCATGGCAGCTGTAACCATTCCAGGCAAGACGGGTATTTTGGTCCGAGCAATCTCCCTCTCTGACTCAAGGCAGGAAGGGATGGAGCAGGGTACCCGGGGGGACTCAACACGCTACGTCGTTCAAGCAGGCGAGGAGGAGCTCGAAGACGTGATAACAAGTCCAGTGGACGACGAGGAGCCTGGGTACGATACATTTCAACTCTTCAACGACTCATCTGAAGAGAGGATGCTACCTGAAGGAAGCAAAATCATCTCCCAATGCGTCGAGCCAAGGAGGACCTCGGATCAATGGATGCTGGAGGCAAATCCCGGCAAGGAGCCCACCAATGCGGGCACTGGCGGGCGAGAGCAAAGCCCTCCCGACGTGGTGTCGATAGGCCAGTTAGAACCGAAGCAGCGAGATGCAATGACAACGGTGTTACGTGAGAACTCCGACTGCTTCTCTAGACAGGGCTCCCTCGGCTTGTGCAAGCTCATCAAACACCACATTAAGCTGACCTCGGACCGGCCCGTTCGACGACCAGCGTACAAAGCATCTCAGAAACAGCGAGAAATCATCGAGAACGAGGTCAGGAGATATGTTATCCAAAAAGGTCATCGAGCCGTCCATCTCACAGTATGCTGCAGGGGTAGTCCTAGTGCCAAAGAAAAATGGTACCATGAGGTTTTGCGTCGACTACCGAGGCATCAACAAGCTTACGCAACCGGACCATTATCCGCTACCTCTGACGAAGACTGAGATCATCGACACCATGGGAGCGGCCGTCATCTTCAGTACCCTTGATTGTCAGCAAGGTTATTGGCAAGTAGAGGTCGCTCCCGAGGATAGGCATAAAACGGCGTTCCAGTGCTTCCTAGGGCTCTACGAATACGTCCGCATGCCGTTTGGACTCAAAAATGCGGGGGCCACCTACCAGCGGCTGATGGCTCACATCCTGTCAGGGTACACTGGCGTGTTTTGCCATGTGTTCATCGATGACGTGGTCGTCTTCTCGCAGAGCTTCGAGGATCACTTAGAACATTTGGGGCTTGTCTTCGAGCGGTTGCGTCTCGCGGACATAAAGTTGAAGCCGTCGAAGTGCGAGTTCGCAAAGGAGCGCATCACCTACCTCGGGCACGTCGTCGCCGCGGGGAAAGTGATGCCGGACCCTTCCAACGTCGAGACTCTCAAGGGCGTGACGCAGCCTACGACTCTGAGAGGGGTCCGATCGTTTGTAGGGATGGCGTCCTACTACCGCATGTTCATCAAGGACTTCAGCAGAAGGGCGGCGCCCTTGACATTCCTGACTAAGAAGAGAGTCCGGTTCAATTGGGGCGCGGATCAGGAATCGGCCTTCGAGGATTTGAAGGAGGCCCTCACCAGCGAACCAGTGCTAGCCCTCCCTGACTTCAGTCGCCCCTTTCTGCTGATGACCGACGGTAGTTCTACCGGCTTAGGGGCCGTACTGGGGCAGCGTCACGACCAGACGAAGGAACGAGTCATCGCGTACGCCTCGCGGCGCACGAGCGAAGCGGAATCTGTGTACTCTGCGTGCGAACTCGAGTGCCTTGCGCTGGTGTGGGCTGTGAAACATTTCCGGGACTACATTCTTGGGAGACAAACTGAAGTGATCACAGATCATTGGGCGCTCAGATGGCTACTTACGCTACGAGACCCAAACCCCAGGCTGCAAAGGTGGGTCATGAGCCTACAGGAATATGACCTAGTCATCAAGCACCGGTCAGGGGCCGTACATCGCAACGCAGATTTCATGTCGAGGATTCATGAAGGTCGCATCATCACTACGTCGGCGCGCCGTCCCGACACAGGGGCAATCGAACCGCGGGAAGATGAGTCATCCAGCCTTGTGGCTGTGGTCGGCTCCAACCCACTCCAGGGCCCCGAATCGGGGGAGGGGGGTAAACGACTCAAGAAGCTGCAAGAAACTGACTCAGACTGCATGGAACTTCTCCAAGCTATCGACAGAGCCTCAGCTTTGCCAGTTTGGGGACAAGATCACGCCTTTCGCGTCAACTCAGCCGGAGTGTTAGAGGAGGTCTCCGAGGATGCTTCTGGGTCCCCCGAGGCAAAACCGGTGCTGCCGGCAGCGATGGTTCCGAGCGCTATCAAGGACGCTCACGCCGGTCATTTCGGGGCGAAGAAGACTCTGGCGACGTTGAGGAAGAAATATTTCTTCAAAAGAATGTACGCCCAGGTACATGCCTACGTCCAAGGATGCCCTACGTGCCAAAAGAAAGACAAGGGACGTCAGCTCAGGGCACCCCTGGGAGACATGCCCGAGCCATTAGGGGCCTGGCATACTGTAGCCGTTGATGTCTTGGGCCCCCTACCAACTTCTCGTGCCGGAAACAAGTATGTCATTGTCGTCACGGACTACCTGACCCGGTACGTGTTGGCCATTGCCGTAAAGAATCAGACTGCAGAAACTACGGCTAGTGCATTGATGGAGAAGTTCTTGGAGTATGGCCTGCCAACACGCCTCATCACCGATAACGGGACCAACTTCAGATCAAAGCTGGTCGCCGATCTGTGTCGCAGATTGAAGGTTTCGCAGCTCTTCACAACTCCGTACCATCCGCAGTTTGATGGGCTCTGCGAACGTTTCAACCGTACGCTCGCGGCGATGCTCAGGGCATTCGTCAGCAGCCACCAGCGAGACTGGGATGAATACTTGCCCTTTGTGATGCACGCGTACAGAGCCGCAGTGCAAGACTCCACTGGCGAAACGCCTTTCTTCTTGATGTTCGGACGCCCTTGCAGAGCACCGCTCGACGTCATGCTGGAAAACCCGACCCATCATGACGCGGTTTCGAATCCCGTCGCTGAGGTCGAACGAGCAAAGCCCGCGGCGGTCCAACGGATGCAGACAGCGTTCGAAGCCGTTAGGTGCAGGCTGGCAAAGGCGCATCAGCAGCAGAAGAGATGGCATGACGCCAAAGCGAGAGACCGACCTATCGAGGTTGGGGATGAAGTCATGCTACTTGACGAACGGGTGGATGAAGGCTGTACCAGGAAACTGACCCGGCCATGGGTAGGAGGTTACCGTGTGGTCCGAAGAACAGGACCCCTCAACTACCTTATTGAACACCCAATGAAGCGAGGGTACCTGAAGAGGGTACACATCAATCGCATCAAGCGGCAGAGGTCAGAATACGTCTGGCCGTGCGAATCCTCAACTACGATAGTCTTGAAGGGGAGCCCGTCCCTCAGGACGGGTCCCAGCAAAGCTCTCGAAGACTACCTGAAGGCGGAGTTGAAACGGCATTCGCCATTGCGACCCCGGGTGAAGCCACCGTGCTGGGACTTGGAAGATGGTGAGTTTGAACCCGACGGAACGACAAGTCAGCTCGTTGATCCTGACGGAGCGACTCCACCGCAGTGGAATAGCGAGGCTACACCCAGGCCCACTAACCGGAGCGATCCTGCTAGCCGGACGACCTTGGCCAATGGCCCCAAAGGTCGAGGGCGCAGCGATGCAGCGAAGAAAAACGTGGCAAGCTCAGGACAACCATCCCTAGCGACGGAATCAAGGCGCGGAACAGGCGCAGACCAACGGGGGAGCGCACCATTGAATCGGTTCAGAAGTCGGCTACCCAGATGGTGCGAATACCAGGGCATCCCCGTACGGAGATCGGAGCGGATTCGCGCCCGCCTCGGGCAAAAACATCCTGTCGACCATTGTGAAGGGGGGTGACGCCCCGACACGGGGTGGAGGCCGTTAGCTAGCGAACGACGAGACGTAAAGAAACGAGAGAGGAAAGTATAAATGATTGGGGAGGGAGCGACGCCACGAACGTCCATCGTCTCAGACAGCTTCTCCTCTCCCGGCAGGGGAATCACCAGCCTAGTTCTACTCGCAGCGCTCGGAGTTAGCGCCGGTGGTCGAGAACCGGAAGGAGACCCCGCTTCGGCGAACATCATGTACGACCCCGCCGGGAGACTTCTGTTTGCAACTGGAAAATGGACCCTGGTCGTCAGAGTGAGTGCGCAAGAGCTGGAGGACCAACAGGCGACGCTAGAGACGCGGGTTTTGCGCATTACGAGAGTATTAGAGGAAGGAATAGAAGAGGCTACTCAACGTGATGGTCAAGGAGGAGGCGACGATGAGCAGAATGATCGCCCCTCACGATTCCTCAGGGAAGCGTTAGACGATTGGAATACGGAACGGGCATGGATGGAACAAGAACTCAGAGAGGCAAAAAGAGAGGTGGATCACGTAATGGAAGAATTGTCGCAAGAAAGGAAAAGCAGAAGCCTTCTACCTTTCATTGGGAAGGGTTTGAACTACCTATTCGGGACGTCTACCGAAGAGGAAACTAGGAAACTTCACAAAAACATTCGGCACCTTCAGGCTCAAACAGGTCAGCTCCACCACGTGCAAGAATTACAGGCCAGTCTGGTTGGGGCACTAGTCAAACGAACCAAGACGACGCACCAACAGATGCAGAAGCTAGCCGATAGAACGAACGGACTGATAGCAGTGATGAATGGCCTCAAGGTTGATCTGAGGCACGAGAACGATGTTCTGAGGACCACGAGTAGCGCCATCAGAACCACAGCGGCGGCCATAGCATCATTCAGACACCGCGCGGATCAACTAACGAGACAAATGAATCAGGTCCAGCGGGGCGAATTGACCGCGGACATCATTCCTCCTAAAACCTTACGTAAGGCTCTAAATAGCGTCCAAAGCGTGCTCCCAAGGCAGTGGACGTTGGCACTTCCACTGGAGACTCGGCCCTGGGAGATATACAAAGTGCTGACATCGAGAGCCGTGCCTTGGGAAGATGGCTGGGAAATACATGTTAGCCTTCCCCTCCGGCCAGTAACGCTGGGACCATTCTATCTCTACGAAGCCACGCCGGTACCAACGTGGATGGAGGAAAAAGCGATGGTAGCCATCATTCGAACCGAAGCCGAGTTCCTCGCCATTTCCTCCGATCGCAAGCGTCATGTGGAATTGAAAAGGGATGAATTGCGCCGATGCAACCGCATTGACGAGATGTTTATATGCCGGAATTTCGAGACAGCGATGTATGAAGGCGATGGTGGATGTCTCTATCAAGGGTTTCGGAGGAATGAAAACGAGGTCAGGAAACAATGCCAAAGACGCCTGGAAGTCCCGACTGAGCGCATGGACTATGTCGGAAAGAATCGATGGATGTATACGCTTCCGAGCACGGAAGCTTTCGTTGTGGAATGTACCAAGGAAAGCGAACGACCAAGCAGCGAGCTGCACTTGCAGGGGGCAGGACTCATTACCTTGCCGCCGACTTGCTCCGCCACGGGGAGGAGATTCACGATACCCGCGCATCTAGAGGGTGGTCAGACGCGAGTCGACGGGACTATGGAAAGTGAGCCCCTCATTTTTAACGCCACTGCAAGATTGGGGGACCTGGTAGCTCAACATTGGGACGCTTCTAATGGAAAGAAGATGGAGCTTCTGGATGTCCTGGATTCCCTGCCAGATGAGAAGCTCATTAACGCTACCACAGCTGAGATCGCGGAAGGATTGCAACGTGGCAGTCTGCAGGCCGGTCAAGTTCCTGCTGAATGGGGAGCGGTGACGACTATACGCGGGTCTTTCGCGCTGGGCTCCATCACGACCATGGGATTGATCGTCCTGGTCATCTATCTTGCCTGTAAACGCCGCCAGCCTAATCACGCTTGTCCTGTACCACTGCAGGATATTCATGCCCCGTCCCAGGAGCTATCGCGACACGCCGAGCGTATCCTCAATTTGGAACGTCAAGGTGTTGAATTGAAGGGCGAGATAGATCAAATAAAGAAGTTCATGTGAACCCCAATACTTCTTGTCATATGTTCGCAACGTGACTAGTATGAAACGGAAAAACGACCGTAGCCGAGTTCTGACCAACTGACAAAGTTCCAGGCGAGAAATCAATGACGGGCTCTGAAAATTACGCCTGTAATTGGCAAGGTACATCGGGAGAGACCTTACAATAATGTATCGCAACCGGACGCTGACACGGACTGTCATAATCTGCAGAAGCTTGTAAGGCGGAATCTCGCCGTACAAGGACAGACAAGAGACCGAAAGGAAAACTGATGGAGTGAGACGTGACATTCGACTTTGGACGGCCACTGGGTGTTGAACATGAACTGAATGTAACCCGCGACTTCGTCTATACCGGACAGACGGAGGAGGTCGCCATCATGCTCCGTACTCCAGGTCCTGACACGGCGAAGGAGTTTCGGAAATTGGAACGGCTCCAGACTTGCCCCCTGAATCCGGCCCACCAGGTGTCTAACCTCGAAAAACACCTGGAGCGCTGCGCCCGGAACGACCCGGCCAACGGTGGGGTCCGCCGGTGCCCGGTGAACACGGCACACTGGATTAGACCTCAAGATTACGAGGAACACGTGACCAACTGTCGGATTCACCGCGACCAATACATCGCCCGCTTCCGAAGCCAGTGGGAACCCTCCCAAACGACGCTGCGCGCCAAACCCGCGGTCGTTTGGGTGGGACCCAAGGAATTTGGAAGCTCTGAAGATTGGGATGCCGAGATGACGGCATCTGATCAACCAACGGGCGACCCCGCAACCGAAGGCGCGTCGCGGTTCCTGTTTAAGAAGGTCGGAGAAGGCCTCGGCAAAGGTGCAAAAAAGCGGGCCCGCGACGCGCATAATCGCCGAGCGCAGCTCCTGATGAGGGAGGAAGAGAGATAAAGGGAAAGAAAGACGATCCCGCCACGAAGAGTAGGTCGGTGATAGCGAAACATGTGGTGGAGGTAGGTTGGCTTATGTTAAGATAGAGATTCCGATCGTTTTAGCCTTCGTTGAAACAGTGTGAAAAGATGTCGGTATATACAGGTGGTCACGGGCGCGTCGGCATCGAACGCCGGTTATAGGGGAAGTAGGTTAGAACGCATAAACGTAAGGGTGACGGTAGTTTTAGCTTGGGCTGCCTTATGCAAATTTAGCTTTAGTGATTAAGTGGTTATATAGGGGTGTTAGGCACGATATCGCAATGCCCAGCACGAGGTGTCCTGGCAAAGATATATTGCGTTTTAGCATTCCTCATTCGAAAAACGACTGCCTTGGAGTGATGAGGAGACGTGTGGAACAGTGGTAGGGTCAGTCTGTGTTGAAGATAAACTGCAAGATCTTTTGACCCAGCGTCTAGCCAGCAAAGAGACAGGTTGTCATCTGAGCGGCCATTGAGTGTCTGAGTTGAGCTAAACTTCGCATGCAAGGAGACTAGGCTGTAGGAATGTTCCGGTGGTGGTAGAATTAGCTTTGGCCGCCTTCTGCGGGGATTAGCCTTAGAGATAAGGTGGCACTAGAAGTGTTAGTTGGATGTGCGGTATAGCGCAATATTCAGTGTAGTATGCACCGGCAATGAATATCCCGTCCGGGGATCACGACTAACAAAAGCAGCTTCAAAAGTGTCTCCGTGTGAAATAAACTAGTTAAGGTCATCTATTTAGTTCTGCCCCTTTCCATGTCAGCGCTGTGAGTGTATTCTACGATGTAGGGCGCATCTTGCACCATTCCGCGCGGACGCGGAATTAAAAGAGAAAATGTTAAATGTAAGGGTTACATTTCCACGAGCTCGGAAGTGGGTTATTTTTTTTGGCTTTGGGACTACCATGAAAGGGGAGAGACTTATCATCACCCATTATCCCACTCCCTCAATATTTCCACCAGAATTCAGCGACGCCGCAAAGTTGAACAGCGGCAGAGGAGGTTAGTTTCGGCCGCTGTAAGATTGATCCTGGAAAAAGGCCGGTCTCCGCATGGGAATACCACCCGGAGACGCCCTGCGAAAATCCGTAGGGTGGGACCACACATAAACGTGTTCCAAACAATGGCTCTACGGCCGAGGACGGCAGAGGGTACGGCGAGGGGGCGAACGGCGCCATCGCAATAATTTCCGGCGAGACAGTACAAGGACAACGCGACGTCGATGGGATGTTCTAGCCGTCAAGACCATCGGTCAACCTATGCTGGAGGCAACGCCGGGGCGGCGCGACCAGGCCGGACGGCTGAAAACCCATTTGGAAGGAAATACTTAATGGCGGGGATGGGGAGAGGCAGAGAATGGATCCGCCCCAGGCATGGGTGGGTACCAGCCGACACCTTGCCTTCCACCCCCCCCCACCTTTTCTTTTGTCACTCCACCGGATGCGAGGGGGGACAGCTGAAAAGAAGAGAGAAGCACACCGGTGGGAATGAAAAGAAACGCTGAGGTGTGGACCCGCCCCAGGCGCGGGTGGAGCCAAGTGAAGCCTGCGGCGGTGCTCCGCGTCCCGGCCTCCGGCGCCCCTTTCGCAGCGAAACGAAAAAGGGAAGGGGAGGGGAGATGGGAGAACCGAGGGGCAGTCCATGTTTGAGAGGGGCACGTGATAAGGCGTGGACCCGCCCCAGGCGTGCCCGTTGGCGGCTGAGACAAATTTTATAAAAAGGCTGACCAGAAGAGAAGAAGGGGTAGTGTCGGCGCCCGGGAAGGAGAGAGAAGAGAGGAGACTAGTGACGACACCCCAGGAGGAGCAAGAGAGAGACAACTCCACCGCAGAGAGACAACGCCACTGCAATTTCGCCGCCAGCAGAGACAGCTATCCGACGGCCTACAGTCGCTGACGACTCCAAGCCTCCAAATTGTGGAGCGCCTGATATCCGGCACCAGCACCCAACCTTACGATGTAAGTCCCGACTACCGGAAGGGTTATCCATTCTCTCCCTGGCTAATTCAGGCATGAAAAATCGTTATCCCTTCCGAGCTTGTGCGAGTTTGACCCAGTGGGTATTTCATGGCGGAACGGCACTAGGTCAGTAGAGCCTTCAAACTGGCGGGCCGCCCGCACGCGGCCCGAGATGCGCGAGTCAAAAAAAATCGGTGGTTTCCGCCGCGTGGAATAGAAGAGACGACGCACGTGATTGATTGTATATTCACGCTTGTGCTACCGAATCCATAGTACGTCAATCGTCAGGGTCATGATTACAATCCAGAGAAATAAAAAATCTAGTTGCCGCAAACGAAAATTGTTTCCCTTAACGCCTCTGACGCTACGCGGAGCATTAAGTGTGGACATAGAGTCGATGCGGTGGAAACATTGGAGGCCCGGCCGACCTCTCGCGCCGCAGGCGAGACAGCATGCAGCTCTACGTTCGAAAAACGTACCCAGTATGTCACAAGGACTAACTGGCATAGTAAATCATAATCCAGATTAACTAAACCCCATCTCGTCGGGGTGTCAGGCATATCCGGCGCCACCTGGGTTTGCTTGGGCAAGTTTTGGCATCCCTCACAGACGGTACGGTCCCTAATTTACGATCAGGCACGGGGCACGCGCTTTCAGCTTTATAGATGTCAGGGGAAGCAAAGAGGGAGCAGATCAGTGGGTACGACATGTCCAGAAGCATTTGATGGCTCAAAAAAAAAATGAAAAGGGAGGAGGGCGTGTGTATCCTTGTATTAACACCAGATACGCGGTGATTTCTACGGCTGCCTTCACCTAGTGTGGGTTCAAAGCTTGTGGACCGTATTCTGGGCAAAGCCTTTTTTCCATCCCCCGCTGGTACAGGAAAATAGACTCACCACTGGGATCTCATCATTGACACAATGATCTGATCGTTGACATGGTGACTCGGCCGATCCAGCGGGTAATTCTGAACCAATTCCAGTATCCGTCGCTGCTCCTGGGGTATCGTACAGAATCAAATGGTGTAGCGCACAAAGCCAAGCCGGAAATTCTCTTGTATATTAAACCCTAAAGCTCCCTCCCAACGGCGCACCCCGAACGGGGGGATATTCTACAAAAAGGGGGTGGGGGAAACGGCGGAGGCCCGATGGGCGCCCCGCCCAAACGATAAAGACACAGAGACGACGACGTATAAGTGTATTTTACACAATGGATACGTCATATATTTTTTTTTTTGCACAACATAGAAACATTCGGCGAGGTGATCACAGCCCAGCAGATTCCGAACACAGGATAAATGAATGTCTGAATGAATGTCTCGGGGGATCGTTTGAGAGCTGATATTCATCGCTAAAAAAAAAAAAAAACGAAACACTACGACAGAGGCAAAGAGTAACCATCGCGATAACGCATCTAGGGATCAAAGAGGGGGGTCCTGTGGAAAGTTGTCATACTGTTCTCCTTTCAAAGATCGGCGGGGCGTGCAGCGGGATCGCGGGAGCTTAGACGACGGAGCGCGCGATTCACTCTGTTGCGGTCCGGCCTCCTCAAAAGTGGAAGCGCAGCCAGCAGTGCGCGGCGAATTATGGGGGAGTCTGCCCGGGCTTCCGCGTCGCGTGAGAGTGTCGCCTCCCGCAGAGCCGCGATGCGGGAGTGGAGATCTTTGATCTCCTCCTCGCGCTCGGCGATGATCGACTCCAAGCGCCGAGACTGCAGAGATAATTCCCGCATCACCGACGCGTCAGCAACGGCGCCCTCGCGCGCGGAGTGAGTCAAAGCCAGGAGGCGGGGACGCCAACGGTCAAGGGAGGAGCACTGGAAAGGGAGAGGCGCCCCCAAAATTGCCTCCATGACTTCCAGGGCATGGATCGTAGAATCAGCAATCCAATCTCTGTAGTCTTCGGGTTGCCGCAGCAGGATCCGTGCCGCAACGTTGATGAGTCTGTAATGGTCGGGGGTAGTTAACCGAAGATCGGGCGGGCGTTGCATCGTAACGTTATGACCCACCCCTCATGCGATGAGGTATAACGGTTATGATAATATGTAACGGAAAAGCACGCGGGTCCAAAAAAAAAAAACAAACAAACAAACAAAAAAACATAAAGACAAAAGGGGGAAAGAACTAGAGAGCGGGTATGAGGAAGGAGAAATCAAGTCAACAAAAGCGAGGAGCGGTGACCGGGGCGATTTGCAGAAGTCATCGTACTCACACAGAATTGGTATGACTCCCTTGGCGGTCAGGGTGGTGGCGGAGCTGTAGTCGCCGGACGCGTCCCGGCAGTCCCGCGCGTGTCTCAGGATTCGTTTCGAAATCCGGCGCGTCTAATACTGCTTCTGGCGCCCAACATAGCCGCCCGTCGGCGTCCATTAGACCCCCAGGGAGAATACTGGTGGGGAGGGGGCCCCGATTCAGACTCGGAATGAGAGGAGTCCATGTTCGACCAGAAGTCAGCACTAATGCCCGGGTCTGGGGACGGCGTTTTAAATAAGGCTCTCTAGAGGCCACGTCTGGGGCGAGGAGGTAGTTTAACCTTGGCTTTGGGGGGTGGTACCCGGGCCGCACATCGCCTTGATAAGGGGAGAGGGTGTTTAGTTGAGGAAGCAGGATACCCCTGAACTTCGTTATAAAACTAACGATGGGAGCCAACAAAATGGAACTTCGACACAGAGCCCCGACGCGTTAATACACTAAGCGGAAATTACGATTATGATTGACACCTGTCAACTCCAAGGCGCTGGACAGTAGCCTAACCGGCTGAAAGATGGCGTTTCCTTCTCCTGGGTGGAAAGGGGTGAGACTGACCGTGGTCTCAATAGCCCCAGAAGCCCTTCAAAACCACCGTCTACGAAATTACGATTATGATTGACACCTGTCAACTCCAAGGCGCTGGACAGTAGCCTAACCGGCTGAAAGAAGGCGTCTCCTTCTCCTGGGTGGAAAAGGGTGAGACTGACCGTGGTCTCAATAGCCCAAGAAGCCCTTCAAAACCACCGTCTACGAAATTACGATTATGATTGACACCTGTCAACTCCAAGGCGCTGGACAGTAGCCTAACCGGCTGAAAGAAGGCGTTTCCTTTTCCTGGGTGGAAAAGGGTGAGACTGACCGTGGTCTCAATAGCCCCAGAAGCCCTTCAAAACCACCGTCTACGAGATTACGATTATGATTGACACCTGTCAACTCCAAGGCGCTGGACAGTAGCCTAACCGGCTGAAAGAAGGCGTTTCCTTCTCCTGGGTGGAAAGGGGTGAGACTGACCGTGGTCTCAATAGCCCCAGAAGCCCTTCAAAACCACCGTCTACGAAATTACGATTATGATTGACACCTGTCAACTCCAAGGCGCTGGACAGTAGCCTAACCGGCTGAAAGAAGGCGTTTCCTTTTCCTGGGTGGAAAAGGGTGAGACTGACCGTGGTCTCAATAGCCCCAGAAGCCCTTCAAAACCACTGTCTACGAAATTACGATTATGATTGACACCTGTCAACTCCAAGGCGCTGGACAGTAGCCTAACCGGCTGAAAGAAGGCGTTTCCTTCTCCTGGGTGGAAAAGGGTGAGACTGACCGTGGTCTCAATAGCCCAAGAAGCCCTTCAAAACCACTGTCTACGACATTACGATTATGATTGGCACCTGTCAACCCCAAGGCGCTGGACAGTAGCCTAACCGGCTGAAAGAAGGCGTTTCCTTCTCCTGGGTGGAAAAGGGTGAGACTGACCGTGGTCTCAATAGCCCCAGAAGCCCTTCAAAACCACCGTCTACGAAATTACGATTATGATTGACACCTGTCAACTCCAAGGCGCTGGACAGTAGCCTAACCGGCTGAAAGAAGGCGTTTCCTTCTCCTGGGTGGAAAAGGGTGAGACTGACCGTGGTCTCAATAGCCCAAGAAGCCCTTCAAAACCACTGTCTACGAAATTACGATTATGATTGACACCTGTCAACTCCAAGGCGCTGGACAGTAGCCTAACCGGCTGAAAGAAGGCGTTTCCTTCTCCTGGGTGGAAAAGGGTGAGACTGACCGTGGTCTCAATAGCCCAAGAAGCCCTTCAAAACCACTGTCTACGACATTACGATTATGATTGACACCTGTCAACTCCAAGGCGCTGGACAGTAGCCTAACCGGCTGAAAGAAGGCGTTTCCTTCTCCTGGGTGGAAAAGGGTGAGACTGACCGTGGTCTCAATAGCCCCAGAAGCCCTTCAAAACCACTGGCTACGAAATTACGATTATGATTGACACCTGTCAACTCCAAGGCGCTGGACAGTAGCCTAACCGGCTGAAAGAAGGCGTTTCCTTCTCCTGGGTGGAAAAGGGTGAGACTGACCGTGGTCTCAATAGCCCAAGAAGCCCTTCAAAACCACTGTCTACGAAATTACGATTATGATTGTCACCTGTCAACTCCAAGGCGCTGGGCAGTAGCCTAACCGGCTGAAAGAAGGCGTTTCCTTCTCCTGGGTGGAAAAGGGTGAGACTGACCGTGGTCTCGTTAGCCCCTTAAGCCCTTCAGAGCCGTTTTCCGTGAAACAGGGATTGTGACGTACTGTGCACTCGATGAAGGCAGGTCTCTGGGCAGCGGACGGGCCCAGGTTCCTATGAGAGGACCAGGTCGAGTGACGCAAAAAGGGAGCCCGAGGATTTAATATCGTGAGAGCAGCAAGGTTGTTGGGCCCCGGGGTCAACAGAACAAAGAGGATAAGGGATTTTAAGGGCCGGAGGATATGAAGGCACGAGGATTAGGAAGAAGGGTGGGCCCAGGAAGCAAGAAGGAAATAAGTTTATAGGAAGTTAGGATTGGAGGATTTTAAGGGCCGGAGGATATGAGGACACGAGGATTAGGAAGAAGGGTGGGCCCAGGAAGCAAGAAGGAAATAAGTTTATAGGAAGTTAGGATTGGAGGATTTTAAGGGCCGGAGGATATGAGGGCACGAGGATTAGGAAGAAGGGTAGGCCCAGGAAGTAAGAAGGAAATAAGTTTATAGGAAGTTAGGGTTGGAGGATTTTAAGGGCCAGAGGACATTGGGGCGTAAGGATAAGGGAAATAGTAGGCCCAGGAGTGATAAGGGAACAGGGGAGCTCGAACATGAGTCAGCAAGGGAGACGTCCCTGAATAGCTCGGATTATTTTGGTAAGGCGCCCTTTGATATGGACGAGATCACAGAGACGGAGGAAGACCAGCGGTCATGATGCGAGATGATCGCGGGCTTTTATTTAAAAATTCATCCGGTACGAGACAGCTTGCCAAGACGCCGTCGAAAGGGTTAAAATTGGGGACTATCGCGCCTTCCGTTGCGAGATGACTAGAGACGATGGATGCCAGGCATGAATGAAAGAGGGGGAATGTTAGGGTGGGGAGGTGAATGTTCAGACTGTGTGACGTGGGCATAGGGCCCAACGGGGGCCGGCGGTAGGGCCCAGACGAAGCAAGCTGTTTTTCGGAAACCGGTACTTTGCGAGATCATGTCAAAACATCGTGGCAGGGGTGAGATAACAACCACTTGCGGGAAAGGAATTCGGGGTCGTGAGAGCAAAGTCGATCCGGGTACCGCTCTTATGCGGAGAATCCCATGGGCCGCTACGGACTCGGACCACCTCCACCATTTCGCGAAACTCAAGCGAGCTCGGAAGGCGATGCATCTATTAGTACCAAGTCCCACCTACCCTAACAGGATACAGCCAGGGAGTGCGGGATTGCTAACCGAACCGATCGTAGGGATATAGCGTGCATGGTTGGGGATGGATTGAATCCGAGTGCCGTGCAACAATGTTCCAAGTTCTGTCGCCTCTCAGTACAAATGTTTGTGTGTACGGTCGGTCGCAGAGGGGGAGGACGACAATATATCAATGGCGAAGGGAACAGTGACAACCAGGAACCGACAAACAGTGCCTCCCTCCCTCTACGCCTATGGTGATAGTTCCCGACTTCGTCTGCAACGAAGAAGAGGGGACACACAAACCACCCACCCCTACTCCCCATAGCGACCACCGGACCCCGTCACAGTGATAACCACTTTTGATTGAGAACCTATGACGTTAGAATGAAGATTTTTTCTTCAATTAAAAACTTATGGTCAAGTGGTTTGAATCAAAACAAAAAATATAAATTTGCGATTCCAGATTTCGACAAATTATAATATAGTGATGTCATAAAATGTCACTACATGTTGGCAATGCCATAGGCAGATCCAGGGGGGCAAAGAGGGGCAGGTGCTCTCCCCATCCCACCATCGGCGCCCCCTAAAACAGTCACGGCGCTCCTTTGAAGGGCCGATGGCGCCCCCTGAAATTTGTCGCTTCCTAACCCTCCACCCTCCCCCTCGAAGCGAAAATCAGCGTCCTGCGATAGGATTTGGCGCCAGACTGGTAAGATTTTTTCGGCTAAAATTGGTGCCCCCTTGGTCCGGATGACACCCTCCTACCCTAGCGAGGTGCCCCCCTGATTAGTGATTCTGGATCCACCTATGGGTAATGATCCTTTTTAATCAAGAGATTATAATGATAGAACATCGATTTTAATAAACTAGAAGGCTTATCATTGAATGGTTCGAACAAACACAAAAAATACTTGTGTTTTGAATTCAGGTTTCCGTTAAATCACGCTTTGGTCACGCATGAAAACGCCACCATTTTTCTTTGCTGCCGATCATTTTCAGTTCCATCACAGAGACTATTGAGGGTATTTGATGGCTCCGATGCTCAGTACAATTGGTTCAAATCACTTCAAACCGAAAATCTGGCTAAGAGCAATAAGCTGAGCAAAACTTGCGATTTATACGGAAAAGTGTTTGATTTGGAGCATATTGACAACCGCAACTAGTGCTATGTTCCGTGGTTTTGAACGTGGTCAACAAGGTTTCCCATGTTTAAATGAATTCTTAAAGGTATTATATCCATTTGATATTTCTAAGAGGTCACTTTTAAGGGCTTCATCCTGTTGTTTAGGCCCGCTGCATCAGTATGCAATACTCCATACTAGACTATGAAACTTATGAACTATCAAATATGTCTAGCAAGAAGACTATCGATTTAATAGACACACTCACTGCGCTTCATAGAGTACGAATGAAGCTTCACGTGTAACACAATACCAAGTCACAGTCAATAGCAAGAAGCAGTGATGATCCTCCCTTCACAGCACCTCCAAGCCGCCGACGCCACCGACACCGCCGGCCTAGATTCTCAGTTTAGATATAATGTATCATACGATGATCTTATCTCAGATCACATCTCATACGACGTAAATCTTTGAACTTCAACTACCAGTAGTTTTTGTTGTTCAATGCCGTCTTAATAAAGTTGCGATGCACCTTCTGGAATTTCTCCACACCCTTCAGCAGTTTTTTTCTGTGTTTGTCTTCCCTGGTAAGGATCTTGCTGTAGTTTGTGATGGTACCGCAGCACCTCTCCTCTGTTTCCTTGTATTGCTGGTCCTCGCCCCACAGTTCGGAACCCCCACCAGCCACTTGCGATCGACTTTGAAGATAGTGAAGAGCATGAATGAGTGGGAGCCGCACAGGTCGGTCAGTTCTTGGGTCTGTTCGGTCATGAAGGCGAGGTCCATGGAGCTGGGCTTCTCGAGGGATTACTTTTTTACCCAAGATACCGTAAGTAAAGGTATCTTCGGTCAGTTCGGTCTTGAAGGTGAGGTACATGGAGCTGGGCTTCTCGAGGGAGTGCTGCAGAGCGGGTTGTGGGCGAGGATGCTGGTTAGCTCGGCAGTGTACCAGTCGTGCCTGCCCAACACTTGCCCTGAGCAGCACTCCCTCGAGAAGCCCATCTTTAAAGAGCTCACCCCCAAGACCGAACTAGCCGACTTGTGCGATCCCAAATCCTTTATGCTTTTGCCATCCTGGGAGTCGACCACAAGTGACTGGCGAGGAATTCCGAACTCTGGGGCGAGAACCATCAGTACAAGGAAACTGAAGAGTTTGTGCGGAATGTCAAAGCGACCAACGACATGCGAGAGGTGCTGCTACACCATCACAAAATTGACTTGGTACTGTGTTACACGTGAAGCTTCTTGTCGCATTCGTACTCAATGAAGTGCAATAAATGAGGCGTGTGTATAAAAGCACTAGTCTTTTTGATAGATATATTTGATAGTTTAAAGGTTTCATGGTCCAGTTTGAGGTGTAAGTGCGAAATAGGGAAGATGTTCACTCTCGCTGCGTATGGTCAGTTGTTTTAGTCCCGAAGAAAACAAAACCAGTTTTGAGCAGCAATTAGGCCAAATAATGGGAATCTGGTGGACTATTTTGCAAACCTGGGGGTGCAAGTAAAATGGGCAGCCCTAAGGACACCTGTCCCTCTTGGCCCCTCCCCCGGGATCCGCCTATGGCATTACCAACGTGTAGTGACATTTTATAACATCACTTAATTATAAGTTGTCGAAATCTGGAATCGAAAATTGATATTTTGTGTTTTGATTCAAACCATTTGACCAGCAGTTTTCAATTGAAGAAAAATCATCACTCTATCGTCATAGGTTCTCAATCAAAAATGGTTATCACTAATACACAATTATGTTACTGACATCACCAAACGGCCACTTGTCGTAAGCCAAAACCACCCGATAGAAAGCCTTCATTTGAAGCAAAAATTATCGTTCTATAGCAATTGGTTTCTGAGCTAGAGGTTCCACCCCGTTTTCTTCTGGACTCCTGCATCACTGTGTAATGGTAAGATATAGGAGCTATATTCAACTCCGCTGTGCATGGTCAGTTTTCGAGTCTCGAGGAACCCAAAACCAGTTCTGAGTAGCATTTAGCCCAAATAATGGGAATCTGGTGGACTATTTTGCAAACCTGGGGGGTGTCAGTAAAATGGGCAGCCCTAACGGGACCTCGCACAACCCCAGGGGCACCATATCAGCTCAAGGACAGATTCACAAACTTATATTTAGCCAATTAATCAACATTTTTGCCGAAAACCAGGACTAACCTTGAAATTGCGGTGCTCCCGAGGTTATGCAGCCTCCATTCCTTCGTCCTAAGGCCTACTTCAAACGTTTCCTCAGCTTCTCGCTGGGATTCCACTCATGACAAGACGGGAACACATTCTGCTTGGTGCGCAGCAGCCCCGCAACCGTGTCAACTTCCAGGCGGTTCCGTGTCGGGGTTTTCACGAGGCTCATCGCTGAGAACACTCGCTCAGCCGCTGCACTCGAGTGGGGAGTGCTAACAAGCTCTTGGAGAGCTTACCCAGCTTGGGGATGCTGGGTGGCCACTGACGTCTCTCCACGCCTGAACTTCCCGCCAGAAGGGCTCGACGGGCAGGTCGGGGCTGGGGAGGTTGTCTATGCCTGTGTTTCAGCTGGCGCCACTCCGTGTTTGCATCTTCTAGCTCTTCTCTGGAGAGGATGTTTGGGAATCGTACCGCCAAGGGCACTACCGATTTTGCGTCTGATTTTGGGTCAAGACTTTCGAGCAGTTGCCATGTTGCATCATTAAAATCAAACCGGCTTGTGATCTGCACACAAAGTTCAATGTAAAACATCTGCACACGCACCCGGAATGACGTCAGTACGCCCAACGGTACTATCTCACCCAGCACAACGGTTTCCACTTCTGTACCACAGTACATTTCTTCAAGAGGGATGAAGTTTCGTGGGTCCGCTGGGTTGAGACTTTCCAACGACTTTCCTTGTTCCGACCGGAGAAAGTTCTTGGCGATGGTTAGGTATAACTGCAGGAGGACACTACGCACCGCGTGCACCTGGGCAGCTTCTGACTGAAACACCTTGTTTGCCTCCGTGATCAGCGGCAGGACATACTTCAAAAACGCGAAGTACAGTTTGTACACAGGTTCCTTCAGCGCATTCAGGATGGTTCTGGCAGCCTGCAGGTGGTCATCAGCAGCAGCAACTTCAAAGTAGGAGACCTGTGTGTGTGTGTGTGTGTGTGTGTGTGTGTGTGTGTGTGTGTGTGTGTGTGTGTGTGTGTGTGTGTGTGTGTGTGTGTGTGTGTGTGTGTGTGTGTGTGTGTGTGTGTGTGTGTGTGTGTGTGTGTGTGTGTGTGTGTGTGTGTGTGTGTGTGTGTGTGTGTGTGTGTGTGTGTGTGTGTGTGTGTGTGTGTGTGTGTGTGTGTGTGTGTGTGTGTGTGTGTGTGTGTGTGTGTGTGTGTGTGTGTGTGTGTGTGTGTGTGTGTGTGTGTGTGTGTGTGTGTGTGTGTGTGTGTGCGTGTGCGTGTGCGTGTGCGTGTGCGTGTGCGTGTGCGTGTGCGTGTGCGTGTGCGTGTGCGTGTGCGTGTGCGTGTGCGTGTGTGCGTGTGCGTGTGCGTGTGCGTGTGCGTGTGCGTGTGCGTGTGCGTGTGCGTGTGCGTGTGCGTGTGCGTGTGCTTGTGCTTGTGCTTGTGCTTGTGCGTGTGTGTGTGTGTGTTGGGGTTTATAGGGCGCCTTCAGCGTCTAGGGTATATCGCGCCCATCATTATTTAACCTACGTAGTTTCTAATGCTATGTAATTTAAACCTGCCCTGGATTGTTGCGAGCTCTACATGCCACCTAATTAGGTGGGATGGGATTGTAGATGATGTCAAACTTGATCTCCCGCAGGTATGGTAGAACCTGACAGATGTCTATGACTGTGTTGTCGCCTAAAATCTGTTCCAGTGGAAACGGCGGGAAGAACCGGCGCTGAATTCGTTTAAGCTGTTCACAGGAGTCAGTGACAGATAAAACGTGTTGAACAGTGAGGCGGCTGCCACAGTGAGAACGCATGTTGGGGTTCGTGCTGCTGCGTTACACCCCGTTGCTCCAATCTTTACTTGCCGGACGAATCCGGCAAGTGAAGATCGGTCCCCTGAGGGGAAAGTAGGAGACCAGAGCTGGCCACTGTTCATAGACAAGATGCACCACGTTGTCCAGGGACAACCAGCGTGTTTGAGATGGGCAAAGTAGCCTGTGCACAGGAACCTGCGCTAGACACTGCACGGTCTCAAAGTTCACCAACCTTCTAGGGCTACCACCGATGTAATTGTAAACGTCTCTCGCCAGGTCCTCCACAGTGGAAGGTAGCTTCAAGCACGCTGCTGACGCACACAGGTGCAACGAGTGGCAGACGCAACCAGTTACAAGCATGCTGGGATTATCTCGCTTGAAAAGCGCCTGCACCCCCTTTTTCTTCCCCATCATAACACTAGCGTTGTCGGCGGCGAACCCAATCATGTTTTTCACTGGAACGTCCGCTTTAACCAGCACCTGTTTTGCACTGCTATACAACCCCTCTGCGGATCCATCGGCAACAAAAACTATGTTCAAAAACAAGTCCTTGGTCATCTTTCCCGGTCGTCAAAAACCCGGGCGACGACCGCCAAACATTTCGAGATGGACGTGTCTGTGGTTTCATCCATAATCAAAGAAAATCAATTTTCTTTCATCAGAGAAGCGACTCTTTCCTTTTCCTCCACGCCAACTACATCCTTAATCACAGCCGTAACCTTCGTTCGGGCACACGTGATGTTCTTTGCTATCTTTGAATCTGGGCACACTTTCCCGATTAAAGGAACAAAATGATCGGCCAATGACATTGGCAGGTTGTGCTCCGCGATGAAACCTGCAATATAGAGCTGAGAATCTCTTGCTTGCTGCTCCACCGCGATTTCCTGGGAGTCTTTTATTAAGCTCGGCAAGTTCGCACACGAGGCAAATGCGCGAACATTTCGAACATGACTATCACTTGCTGCATGCCTTTTCAGGTGCGGTAGCTCCGGCGTCAGTTTTTTGTTGCAGAAACGGCAGAAGGCCTTTGTAGCATCCCTTCTGGATGGCGAAATCCATGGTTTTAGGTCGTGCACTCCCTCCCACTCATTCCTATATTTATGTACATATTCTTTAACCTCTGGCATTTTGCTTTCTTCCCAGGTAACCGAGATTCACTTTCTAATATATGTACGAAAACACCACACTCAAACCGTTCACAACCAACAAACTGCAACAGACTGTCACCCCTCACGTCATCCGATACAAACGCGCGGTACCATGGCAACAACACCAGCAGAAGGCATCCCGTCATTTTCGCGCGTATTTTTGTAAACAAAATAGCCGCTCAGCTGAGTGAATCAAAACGTTTCCGATTCAAAACTTCTATCGCATAAAAAGTCAACGCGTCGGAGGCTTACGTTTAAAATGCCCTCTGTTCAAAAGTCCCTCTGTTCGAAACTTTTCCGGGTAAGTCTCCCTCAGTTCGGAAATTCCTTTGGTGGAGTTTTTATTTTTTAGTCATGGTCAGGGTAAATCCAAATCCATCCGAACTTTTTCCCTCCTGTGAAGCTCCGAAAACAAAAAAATACCAGCTTCACCTGAAAATAGCCGAAATGTAGCAGAAATGGTCCATATACTCAAAAGGCGTATCTGCGTACCAGAGTGCCTGAAATTGTACCAAATCTGCTACGATCGTACCAACGCGGCAACGCTGAAATCTGTTCGAATTTGGTCTCCCCGTTGCCTTCCGCAGTGGATGGTTATATTCTTCAATTTTGACTGAATTCAGGAAATTTTTGGTAAAAAGGTGGGGCCAGGCCCCTGCCCCCTTCCGACGCTTACGCTCTTAGTATCTTGTGGAGAATCACTATTTCAAAGAAAGAGTGACCCTCACGAAATGTTGAATGTCTGGCGTGATTTATAAAAAAAAGCGAGTGGTCGCTGGTGTTTGGCTAAGAGTTTACGAGTGAAGTTTTTGGGCCCCTTCGCTCTTGAATTCTTGAATGTTCCCTCCAGGTTCACAGTGTATTTCGGAAGACCATCCCTCGATTGAGGGGAATAGCCTTCCCAAAGCGCTGCGTATCTGAATTTTCAGGGTTGCAGCAGAGGTGCGGCTCCTGTGGTGACGTCGCCGTCTAACCAGAGCTGTGCCATCGCCCACCGGCCAAAAAACCTACATATGACACAACCGAGTCCAAACACCTACGTACGGCACAACCCTGAGTCCAAACACCTACGTACGGCACAACCCTGAGTCCAAACGCCTACGTACGGCAGAACCCTGAGTCCAAACGCCTACGTACGGCAGAACCCTGAGTCCAAACACCTACGTACGGCAGAACCCTGAGTCCAAACACCTACGTACGGCAGAACCCTGAGTCCAAACGCCTACGTACGGCAGAACCCTGAGTCCAAACGCCTACGTACGGCAGAACCCTGAGTCCAAACGCCTACGTACGGCAGAACCCTGAGTCCAAACGCCTACGTACGGCAGAACCCTGAGTCCAAACGCCTACGTACGGCAGAACCCTGAGTCCAAACGCCTACGTACGGCAGAACCCTGAGTCCAAACGCCTACGTACGGCAGAACCCTGAGTCCAAACACCTACGTACGGCAGAACCCTGAGTCCAAACACCTACGTACGGCACAGCCCTGAACGCTCCTGAGACGGCGGTTGGGGTGGGCCGCGCCGCTGGCGCAACCCGCCGCTTGGGTAATCGTAAGAAGGCCCCTAAAACAGTTATTAAAACAAAACCAATTCTTTGCAGATATTTGTTCAGAACTGGATAAGTTGCGCATATTCAGCCTGCGCTCTTTCGGCACCCGGGCTGGTACATACATGCCCTGCTGCATGACTGAAAAATCCTTTTGTAAATTGTTATTGTAATGGAAAAATCGCTTTATTTCCTGGTTTTTTATTGTGAGTTAGAACTTAAATTAATATATTATGAACGCATTGACCAGGAAGAAATGAATTTATACTTTTTTAGCTGTATTACAAAACCCGACAAGTTTCGGCTTCCGCCATCTTCTTGGAGTAATAAAATTGTTACAGAAATATCAGCACAAAAAAATCCAACATCGTGACACAGTATACATGGTTTACAGTCCGGAAAACTTCACTCATAGAGGGCAGAAAATAAACGCAAGGAACATGGTAATACATTTTTATTTATTGGGAGAGGTTTAATGCAACAACTGCGATACCACTGAATCAAATTAATTTCCACGGGTAAATTACATTGTTCATAGTTGGTTTTAGTTCTCGAATGTGGATTGCCTCAGCAATTTTGAGGTCTGCGTTGTCCTTGGTAGTAGTAAGAATTTCTATGGAAAAGTTGTCGTTAGTATCTTTTTGAAAAAAGAAAAGTTATCGTTAGTAGCTTACTGAAGCGCATTAAAAAAAGTATAAATTCATTTTTTCCTGGTCAATGCGTTCATAATATATTAATTTAAGTTCTAACTCACAATCCTTTTGTATACTGATATTAAAAGATAGAACTATATTACACTAAAAAAACGCTAGAAATCGGTGGGGAAGTTTTTATTCTCTAATGCTAAATGTACATTCGCTATAGGCTCGAAAGTGGGGATTTCAGTGAAGTTCGCCTTCAAACAAAATGTTATTACATTTTCTACCAACAGGAGGGATCCTATTCAGGGAGAATCCTAGCGGGTAGAATCCCATCCTCTTTATCCCCACCTTTCCTCAACCTTACCATCTCCTTCCATAGTTTATAATCACTTCATAGTCATCACGACGACACTTTAAATAAAAGCGACCTCAATAGTGAGGAAGTGTGAGTAATACATGAATGATTGAATCAGGTTCCCAACCGTCTCCCTTGAACAAAAATATTTTCCAACAAAGACCAGCGGTATATTTGAGGGCCGAAGATCACGGTGTTCTCTTTGCAGGTTCGAAAAGCGATTTGGAATCAAGTCTGGGATGCTGTCACTGTTCGCGGCGCTCGCGGGCAACGCTGATCTCTCGTCCAAGTATTGTCAACCATTCGTAAGCAGCGTGATGGCGGGCTATGACCCAGAGAACCCTCTCCATCGGCTGGAGGCTATTTTGGGGTGGCTGCACCAGCAGCAGTCGGCAGAAGAGGCGCTGAAGAAGGTCAGTCATAGAGACACTAGGCAATATTTTCGCCGGATTCAAAGTATAGACCATAATGTGCATGGTTTTGTACCTGCCCAAACGCTGATATTTGGGACCCGATTTTCCAATCGTCATTGAATTATCAAAATTGAAGCGCATTATATTTTTAGTCAATAAATATGCTAATATATTTCCCAAAAGTATATAACTACGTGGTTTGGATTATTTCGCTAACCACCGTGCGGCAGAAGAACCAGGATGGTAGGAATGCGTTGTCAACATAATCACTGGATTATCAAAACAGCAGCACTTGATAATTTTCTTAATCAAATAACATACTAATATATTTCCAAAAATATATACTTACCTGGTTTCGATTCGTTCTCGGTAACTGCCATGGCAGATAGTAGTGCGACAAATACGTGATTACCAGTCCAAGAAACTGCCTCGAAAAATATTGATATCGTCAGAGCCGCATGCCGAAATCCATTGAGCGAAGCGGATTGAGAGTTCTCAAGCGGCTCTACACTGGCCGCTCGGCGCGTCTCGTTGTCGTCGTCGCTGTTGTTTTCAGAAGCCGGTGACGAACGAAGTAAGAAACGGCTTCTAGTCTAACAGTTTTTCTGGTCTCGTCGTTGTTGTCTGTCAGAGGCCGGTGACGAACGAAGTGAGAAACGGCTTCTATACTGACAGTTTTTCGTTCTCTATTGTCCGTCCGTCACAAGCCGGTGACGTAGTAGTAGGGGAGACCGGGTCATTTGTAACAAATTTAACATTTCTGGTTCTGGAGAAATATTGCTTTGAGTTAGAACAGTTATAATTATATTTTCATCAACTTTGAAGATTTTTCAGTGTGACAGACGTAAAAAGATTTCAAAATAAAAAAATTAGGGGTCAAAATTTCACTTCTATAAATTTACTTCAGCTGTTACAATTAACCCCACGTGAGGGGCAATTGTAACAGCACCGGGGGTCAATTGTACCATGTTAAAGCCGTATGAATTTCGACGATTTATTTGTACCATAAAAAGATCCTAATGCGAACACTTCTGCATCTTTAGCCTTCACTTCAGCTTCATGGACCGTCTCCAGTCGAGTCCCGCGTCCGGTGGTGCGTGGTCGAAAACGAGGCATTCTCTGAAAGTGCGAGACAGTTGTTTGAAAACAGCCGATGCAATTTTTTTAGGAAGATGAACACAAAAGAATACTGGTGATTTGAATAATCCCTATAAATGGCCTGAATATACCACGTTTAAATCAGGGCTGGCAGGTTTTTGCCACTGGGTGGTTTTTACCGGTATTTACCATGGTTAAAACCGGCTGGCATAAACTAGTTTTTGCCAGTTTTTGCCACTTTTTGCCACATTTTTTTAAGAATGAAAATAATGAGTGAGTTATTATTGATGATACAAAAAAATATCTGTCCTTTAGTCCTTATGTCAAATCGACGTTACCCTTCTACTCCCTTTTGAACGGTGCAGCGGCGCTGTTCGGCATCATAGGAGTTCCTCATCGCTTAGCTGTCTTCCTCGACTTTTTGCTGGTAAGACCCAGCAAGAAATAAGAAATATTATTTAAATATATCTTGAAATCATATGGCTTAGGTCAAAGAATGGTTAACGGCTTATTTGGAGTTACTTTTCAGTCTCATTACGATACAGCAATTGACTTTAAACTACTTCCAAAATGTGTATAATGTATCAATAATGTATTTGTGCTCCTGCTATTTGAACGCTCCTAGCCGCACAAAGCAAAATAATCAGCACCAACCATTGAAACATACGAAACCACGTACGATATATCATCAATTAGCATGTTAATGCTTGTATTGGCCCAGCATATGTATAGATAACCGCCTCAGTGAAACTTTAAAAAGTAGTGACACCCAGCAGCAATAGAAGAGAATATTTAAGTCCTACGCTTTAAAGATCTTAAACTACCAAGGTACCTTTACATAAAGGTACGTTCAAGAGGGATTCCTTCACGCCCGAGTGACCTCACACGGGCGTGAAGGAATACCTTTACCTTTGGGCCGTGTGTTAAACTGCTGCTAATGGCACTGCCCACTTACAAATTTGTGAGAATACACGGTAATCAAGTTTATCCCAAATGAATAAATAAGCATTTCATCTTCGATTCTTTGCCTCTTTTTGCAACAAATTTGGATATTTAATCATTTAATTTTCCCGTGTTATATGCTACGAGGTGTGACGTCACATCCGGTGATCTGTGCTCAGCGCTTGCTGTTGGAGGGGCTGTTAAACTACAACCCCAGCAGCAAGCACGACGAGCCCAGGGAGCAGGCACGACATGTTGCTCGTATCAAGTTATGCATACATTAAACAACGGGCGCGGATCTAGGGATACTGAGCTTTGACTAAGGAAACCAGTTTGAAACTACATTTCCTCTTATTCCACCCGGCATCGGACCCTTTTTTGGTAAAAATTCCTAATCTCAGTCAAAATAGGAGAATATCGGATGTTTTTATAACCAGCCGGTGTGGAACGCAACGAGGAGCCCAGATTCGAAAAGCTTTTTATCCTAACGTGGTAAATTTCTTGTTCGCATGAGGTTGAAACTTGGCTGGCCCCCTCATTTTTTGCGGGTGGCGACGCTCATGATATCAACACTCATTTTCAAATTGCATATAATTTTTTCCTGAGAAGCATCTATTACAAAAAGTAAGTAGGCGTAGTAATGTTGGCAGCAGCATTATTATTGAGTTTAAAAGTTGTGTTAAAAATGACCATTATTTGCCAAGCTACTTTTTATTTTAGACCTAAATTAATATTGAAAGAGTAGACACAATAATAGAAGCTTTCGACGTCAAGTCATCCTCAGCTAGATAACTTGGCAGATAACGGTCATTTTTAACACCACTTTTAAACTCATATCACAAAAAGCTTCGTTTTACTTTTTACAGCTACTTGCTCCCGATCACGCTCAGCTCGAACGGATTTTTTTTAGATATGTGGTTAGTGGAAAAATACTAGCCACGCATGGTGCCGCCTGAACGAAGTCCTTTTAATTAAGTGTCTCCTGTTCGCGTGAAGAAAATTTATGATCACCTGGTGCTCGTATGAAGAAAGTAAAATAATACCTGCAACACGACAATTTGTAGGAAGACGCTACGGAAGATACACATTTCCATTGAATCTTGTGATATTTCTAAGCGTTCCATTCGCAGTTAGGAGCTTCAATTGCCCACACTAGTTATTAATACTCGCCCCATTGTGCCTCAGATCCACCTTCGCCCACTTCCAAATCCCAGGGCGCTGGGTGGGGAGCCGCAACTGAACAAGTTGGATTTTTCACTCGATTCTGTGTGTTATTATTTTTCTTATTTTCCCACTCACTTTTCAAGTGGTGCCTTTTCAGCCGAATTCAATAGCCCTGGTGTTTATGAACTCATCAAAAGTATGGAACTACAAATTTTCGTGGAAAATTCATTTCTATACTGTAAATAAGTGAGGGATGTAATAGGGTTTTAATTGACTCTCAAAATATTACTTGAATATTCCACTCCCCGACTATATTTCCCAATATGAATGGTACACTCGGCATACTTCAGGTCAAGGTCAAATTAGGTTGAATGCATATCATTAGATCTGCAAGGATGAGACAAACCTAACGGCGTGATAATAAAAGCTCTTGTCATCATTTATTACTGAGTTATTCTGTTTGAACCATTTTCCGGTGCATTTCCAATGGAGAGGTCATGGCTCGTACTCGACTATAGGTCATTGATATCAAAAATACCGGAATATTTTCTAAAGAATATGTTGGGGTCATTATGTGATACGAGTTTCAATCGGATAAGTTTACATTGTTCTGAGTTCTGACTTATGCTATCCTAAACTTTTTTAGGTGAGGTCACCTGACTTGCACTGGTGACCTGAGCTGAGATGACCTAACTTCAAATTTTTGAATAAAGTTGTAAAAATTATCAGGCACAAGGTATACCAAGTATGGCGGCGCTGCACGCCGCCATTTTTATTCTATCTCGAAAAACCCATGGGGCGGGTACCTGCCCCTGTCAATGCGCGTGTTGAACACCCTCTAGAACTCGGCTCCTCGAAGCAAAACAAAAAAAAACACGCGAAAGCGCTGAATAGCCCACAAAAATTCTGAGGATAATATGTCATTAACATTTTTTTTGCTCAGGTAAATACTGAGGTCATGACGAGTCAAGGGAGTGAAATTTTTTAGCATGCTTTTTTAATCAAGCGCCTGATTGGGTTAACTTGGAGCCAATATTCAAGCGTCATTCAATTGCTTTTATTACAAAAAACCGAGTGATACTACCATTTCAATAAAAGAAGTCATTTTAAGGCGTAGATATCTTCAGAAATAGAGCCATTTTTCGACCAACTTCTGTTTTCTACATGCATTTCCAATGGATGTGCATGACACGTATTTGACCTTAGATCTGTGATATGAAAAATCCCGGAATATATTTTCTAGCCCCCAGTGGGTCTATTATGTGATAAGTTTCAGATCGCTAGATCCTGACTTATGCAATTTTTTAACATCTTATGAGGTGAGGTCACTTGACCTGGCCTGGTGACCTGACCTGAGATGACCCCAAATAATCATTTTCAGGAAAGTTGCGTATTTGGTCAAAGATAAGTGATGCCCAGTACGGCGGCGCCTTGCGCCGCTGCTTTCCGGCACCGTTGGTAAAACCCGAGAAGTGGTCAAACACCCTCTCCCCACTAGGGTGAGAAAAGTACAGTGAAATTTCTCACATTGCCGTAACTTAACCCAGCGAATAATTAGGAAATGATTCCATGGGCTCATATCGTCTCTGTTGCCTGTATTTTGATTTAACAGTCCCCATGTAAGAATATAAAATATGATAGGTACATAAAATACTTGGTTGTTGGTAGAGGGTCAACCAATTTTTCCCAGTCCAGTATAGTTAGCGAGGAATCCTGACCAGAGAATTGCCAATGATATTGAAATATTCCCTAATTATCTCATCAGATTCGCATCATCAACAGCCTAAGAGCTCGAAAACAATGGACATGCCGCGTTAAGCAAGCGCCGCCCCGGTAGCTCAGTTGGTAGAGCGTTGGGCTCCGGCCCGCTGCTCAGAAGCATGCAGTGGCAGTGCATGTTCAGTCCATACATGTATTCACAACGACAAAGGTAAAAGGATCACATATAATCCGAACAGGTGATAGGTAAAATGCTAGCAAGGTATGAGATGAGTAAACGCGGCAACTCCACAGTTGTACGTTTCAAGATGGGTGGTTCAGAAGAGCATCTGCGCGTGGAAACCCTCGTAAAAAAAAAAAAAATACGGGATCAGGGGTGAAAAAATAAAGAAAAAAAGTAAAATAAATTCATGGGTTAGTGAGTTCAGGC
The DNA here is from genome assembly GCA_034440635.1 of Lepas anatifera. NCBI lineage: Eukaryota > Metazoa > Arthropoda > Thecostraca > Lepadidae > Lepas > Lepas anatifera. The sequence goes on from JAOTON010001694.1 coordinate 96,444, forward strand.
TTGGGATCGGTTCCCCTAAGACGCTCCGGCACTCAATAGTTTACCCGACGTACAGGTCGGCTGGCAACTGACTGGTGAGAGGGTGACCTGAGCGGGGCGGCCGTCCCTGTGCTTTGTGGGACGTTAAACTTTGGCTTCTAAATCAACCCTCCATTGTAGGAGTTGCTCGTTCGGGTGGTGGGGTCGGGGTCTCCGTGACAAGTCCCTTGATGACTTTAGTGAGACTCCGACTCCAACAGTCGAACTGGGAACAATTTGGACAAAATTTGTAAAAATTATAAAAAAATTAAAGAACCTTGACTTCTTTAGAATGTAATTTTACAGCAGAGAAAGTCAAACGCTTTGCTTGAATATCAAATTTCATTAAATTATCGGTCTCTGAACACCTACTATCTGGGGAGGGTTCAAAGTGTGCCATTCAGAAATGCCACTGTTCTGTTAGCTCAGTCAGCAAAATCGACTAACTGATTACTTAAAAATTCGAGGAATAATCAGCTTCCATTCAAAATAGTGGACAAAAATATATCAAAGGCCCAAAGCGGACGCATATTCAGACATTGGAACCTGAGTGCCCGTCACTGAAGACGAATAAAGGTAGGATTTGGCAATGTTTGAAACCAGGCTGATTTTCTAATCTCACCTTTCCACGTTTTCATTGATGTACGTCTGGTACCTACGGATTATAATCTATTACTTCTGACATTTTGACATTTTCCAGAGTTTTGGTGTAAGCTGGTTGTTCATAGCATTCTGAACCATGATGCCTAGAAAATAAGATACCTGCTTACACACCAGTCTTGACCAGAAACCATGCCAATGTCATCAATTGCTTCACATTTACAACTGCTCTTTGGCCTTAGAATGTCTTTCTGGTCTATCATTGTCAGTTTAAAGGTTTTTGCCACTTTTTGCCAGTTTTTGCCACTTTTTCCTGGTAAATACCGGTATTTACCAGTTTATGCCACTGGCTGGCATAAACATAGTTTTTACCGGTATTTTGCCAACCCTGGTTTAAATATTTTTCAAAAATGTACTTATCAGTCCGGTCAGTAAATCTTGTACTTGTTGCCGAAAAGGAATGACCCTTTCTAGCATAAGCGTCGCCACCGGCAAAAAAGTGGGGGGGGGGCAGCCAAACTTCAAACTGATGCTGACAAAAAAAACTTTCCACGTTAGGACCAAAAACTTTTCGAATTTGGGCTCCTCGTTGCCTGCCGCAGCGGCAGGTTATAAGAATATCCTGTTTTCTCCCATTTTGACTGAGATTAGGAAATTTTTTGTCAAAAAGTAGGGGCCAGGCCCCTGGCCCCCCTTTCCGACGCTTATGCTTTCTAGAACCAAAAACGTATTCTGGGCAAATTTGCCTATTGCACTGACTACCTACATGTATCATGTATTAATAACACTTCCACACGATTGAGGTGGCTTTTTAAGTGTTTTCGTGATGAGTATGAAGTGATTATAAACTATGGAAGGATATAGTAAGGATGAGGAAAGGTGAGGACAAAGAGGATGAGATTCTACCTGGAGGGGTAGAATCCCAAATATGTAATTATCATATATATATATTATATATATATATATTTTTATATATATATATATATATATATATATTCGTATACTTGGGTAGCAGTTTATTGTTGATGCAAGTTTGGTTGAAAATGACCGCGTTCCGGGAGTTTACCAGTTTTTTTGTATTTTTTTAAAGATCTTACCACATTCTTACTCTAATTGTCAAGCTCTGATATATTCCCCAATAAAGTCATACAGTTTGACTACCGGTTTCGTCTATTCATGAGACATCAAGTCCTACATGTTTACTGGAAAATAGAATTGTAGCGATTCGTTCTATCTACATACGTTCGAAAAGTATCTAATATTTGTGCAAAGTGTTATCATTTCTTTTAACAAATTGAGTATCAATATGCATGCTAAAATTCCAAGTTCTCCTTCCTTTTTGAAGACACCACATATATAAGAACACTATATAAAACACGCAAATAAGACACTTGCTCAAATCACTTATTTTTGCCGATTCAAGTTATGGAGACCCATCGCTTAACGTCAAGATCCCTAGGTGCTCCCGCTGGTTGTTGAGCGCAGGTCGGCGGATTTGGATCAGGACTGCCTCCATTATCTTTAGACGTCGCGGGTTGCTTTCGTGGGCGAGGATCCGTGTTTTCTCCACCAAATCCTGGCGTCTGATGTTGGTGTTATGTTCTGTGGCCATGTGTTGTTGAGGGCCGCCATTCTGGAGGTGACAAGTGAGGCGTCTTGATCGGGAAGTTGTAGTGTGACCAATATAGACTACTCGTGGGTTTTGAGGCTTGCAGTCCTCATGAGGGCAGGTAAATTCGTAAACTATATTGGTGCACTTGAGTGTTGGGCATGGGGTCGAGTTATTTTTTAAGATGAGGCTGGATGTTGTTTTCGTTTTGTAATAGATACGCAGGTTGAGACGGTCATTGTCCTTGGGGATGACATTCCTGCGGATAATGTTTTTGAGGGCCTGCTCATCAATTTCATACGAGGATGTCATTTGGTTTTTGTAATAGAGGACATGGGTTTGTCCTTGGTCCTTGTGCTGCATTTTGGTCGGGCTCATAAAGTTATTCAGGAGAGTTTTTATTTCTCGGTCGATTTCTGCTGCTGGGTAGTTGTTGTTAGTTAGCAGTTGTCGGACGGTGTTTAGTTCCTGATCCAGCAGGTGCCACGAACTGCATGTTTTTAAGGCGCGCCGTATGTACATTTGAATGACGCCCTTCTTGTACCGTGCTGGGCATTCGCTTAATGCATTTAAGCAGCGTCCTGCATCTGTCTTTTTTTCTGTGGACGGTTGTGTTGTAGTGCCCATGTTCCGTGTCTAGGGCTATGTCAAGGAAAGGCAGCTTTCCATTCAGCCCTATTTCATAAGTGAACTTCAAAATAGATTTCTTTTCAAGCTCGCTTTGTTAGCGTTTTAGTGCATTCTCGTTTTCTATCTGGAGATATATGTCGTCTATATACCGTTTGTAGATGTATGGTTGTTCCTCGATATTACCAAGTACTTTATCTTCAACATAGCACATATAGACATTGGCAAATAGGACACCAAGAGGCGACCCCATCGCCACACCAGTAAAACATGTAGGACTTGATAATGTCTCATGAATAGACGAAACCGGTAGTCAAACTGTATGTCTTTATTGGGGAATATTATATCAGAGCTTGACAATGAGAGTAGGAATGTGGTAAGATCTTTAGAAAAAATATATTTATAATATACAAAAAATATATGTATAATTTGACTGAAATCTCGTTAATTTTTTCAAACTGGGCACATATAGCCTTAGCAGCTGACGTGCCCTTAAACCCAAATTATCATCGTTAATTTTCAATATAAGAAATATCATATTGGGCAGCCCACATTGCCACTTTTCCGAAACACATACCAACCTACGAAAAACATATCATTGGAAAGCAATGTGAATATCATAAACAGTAGCGCACCCAGGGGGCAGCGGGCCCGCACTCCACCCTCCCCTCTCCACTGGAGGATTCAGGGGGCAAACAGGGCAATATCCCTCCCAAATTCCAGATTTTTGTCGATTTTCTTCAAAATCCATGTTTTCCCGATTTTAGTCCGCTTCCCCCTCCCCCAACGGTCGACCTGGATCCAGGCCTGCCCCCCTCCAGCAACGTGTTACGTGCCTCCTCCCAAAAACAGTTGACACTAGGTCTGCGAAGCAAAAAGTTCATCACTCCCCAGGATACGAAAATTGGCCCCTTTGGGTCAACAAGTGCGCCCCTTTATTGGTCTGACGTCCCCTCGTCAGCCCCCCCCAATGAACATTCTGGGTGCGCGCCTGATCATCAAATCACTAACCTAGCAACTGCATTTGTGCAGTAGAAGCAAGTTTAATACGTCGTAAGGCCATAGGGGTCAATCGTAACATTGTTACATTTGACCCCAACAAAAATGTTACAATTGTCCCCATCGCAACGCGCAATTTTTTAACCAAATTGCCGCTCTACGAGCTGGCCTAGGCGACAGATTCTGTGCTTATTTCGTAGATAATTAAACACTCTTTATGCACTGAACTGTTTCTGCTGTACCTTATCATACCCATCAATAAGCTAATCATCTTTAAATATTTCAAAAGTTGCAAAACAACCTCAAAAACACAATTGTGAACAGCGTCTGACTTACCCGCCGCACCGAGTTGAAACTTCGTTAACATAGGCTGCAGCTGATTGCGCATTTCCGGTTGTGCCACTAGCCATTGATTAGTTTAGGCAATACGGCCAGTGTTACAATTGCCCCGTGTTACAATTGACCCCAGTCTCCCCTAGTCGTTGTCTGTTCTGAAGACTGGTATCAGATACTTGAAACTTGCAGGGATGAAAGGCAGGAACCCATAAAAGAACTCCCGGTTGCAGATTTTCGAATTTTCTAAAACCTTACAAAAAATTGGATTATATTTGTTTTAACTTTTTTGGTTTACACATCTGAAACTTACACAAAGGTGTCAAGGGTCTCTGTGTGGTCTACGACCCAGCAAAGCGTCAGGTAAAGCTCTTTCAAGACTACTTCTGTTCCACTCATAAAGAGAAGCGGCGCCAGGTGTTGCTGGCAGTAAGCGCCACGAGGAAATCACATGGTAACTGCAGTACGAAGAAAAACCTAGCATATGTCAAGAAGATTAACACGCGCCCCGCTGGGGGGCGAAATTCGCCCTTTTTGCTTTCGTTTCACTTTCCGTCCGAAGGTAAAATTTAACCCCAAAAAACTTATATAATTCCAATCGTGGTTAAATTTAGAAATCAAATTGGATTATTTTAAGACGTGTATGCAGCATTGTGACATCTATAAAGCAAACATGTGTCAAAAAGCTGTAGAATACCTGCCCACTTTTAGAATAGAATGTCCTCTGTGGTTCAAAAGGTGCAAAAAGGCGATGAATAGCAGATTTGGTGCAATAAAGGATGCCGCCTCCGCCAAGCTGCCGCCACTAGGGGTGCCCCCCCCACTGGCTGAGTATTCCCAAAGATTGAGAAAAATCACACCCCTGAGCTACATAGAAAATGATAATTGTATGCGACCATGTTTTGCCGAAAACATGGATTTTCACGGTTTTCTGCAAGCTTTAATTCCAAAACCCGTATTTTGAGAAATGGAATGATCTCAAATCTGAATTCTACGCCACTGATAGGCCTGTCTACGAAGTAGGAACTAAATCTGAGACTGATATATAAAATCTAGGTGTTGCCAGGTCGGTTTGTCCTGGAATGCTCTTGGTACTATATTGAAGGGATTATTTGCATCTCAATGAGAGCAGGGGCTCTCAGAATATGCAATCAGGTATTTTGAGTAACTGCTGGTAGGGTCGGATTTTTTCTTTCTTTTTTTTTGCTTCTACCGTCGACATTCCTGGATCCATCAGCAATAAGTATATATGTGTTTATTAAATATTTTGTATTTAAGTCAATATTAAAGGTTGTAATAGGCTTTGGAAATGGACTGTAAAAACAAAAGTGCAAATATATCGGTGCATAACTTCTCCAGATTATGTCGCCCGAAAAATATACCTTAAAATGCAAGACGTGGTGACAGTCTTCCCAGCCGAAATGATTTGGTTCAAATTTATAGAGATTCAGGTACTGATTTGCCTTTCTATTATGGTAAACTCCAGTGGCCCTTTTAACGGACCGTGTGTGCCTTAGGTCTTGGAGCAGCTTCCTGAGGATGACCGCTCTGCGGTGAACGACTTCGTTGCCATGCACGAGAGTTGCCGCCGAAAAATACCGCTGTCGGCTCTGCAGGACGGTGCTCCTGAACTATACGGGCTGCTGCAGAAGCTGGCGCCGGCCGGCTCCGACCAAGGCACTGACGACGTCTCCGAGGACACCTGGCAACCACCAGCCACCCGGCTCATGGTGACGCGCGGTATCGTCATTTCGAAGTTGCTGACCTCTGTCCGGGTGGATCGTCTTGCTCGGTTTAACCCGCGCCCTGGTGTCGAGCACCCGAAGCTGCCGGCCACAGCGCAGGCGGCCGCTTCTCTGTTCGTGCTGCTGTCTCAGCTGCTGGGTGCGCCGCCCGGCCTGCGCCTGCTCTGCTTGCGTCACGGACGGAGGCTGCAGCTGCAGGCGGCCTGGTCGCCGTGGAAGGCACCGCTGCTGGAGAGTGTGCTGCTGCAGCCGCCGGAGCAGCGGCGCCGCCTGCTGCTGAGCATGGTGCAGCTGCGCACAGAGGCAGCGGCGCAGCTGCCGGAGCCGCTGCTGCTGCTGGCCGCCGCGCTGGTACACTGGCGGCGCACCACCGGTCCGCGCAGCTCGCGCCGCCACCTGCTGGCCGCGCTGCTGGGCTGGCTGTCGGTGGCGCCACCTGAGGCAGCCGCGGAGGCACTGGGCGACGGGGCAGCGGCCGTCCAACGGCGTCTGGCCGGCCTGCAGCCGGTCAGACCCGAGCAATTGTTCGACTTGGCAGAAGTCCATCTGGTGTACGAGCTGCAGTACGTCTACCTGGCCGTATTTAACATCAACACAGTGTTGGAGGATCCACTACCGGTGGAGGATGTGGACCGCACCATCAACAGCGTTCTGGCCCTGCAGATGGCTAAGCAGCTGAGCGGGCCCGGGAAGCAGCTCTATGCTCCACTGGAAGAAGCAGGTAATCATCACGTGACATATGAGTGAATGCTCCCCCTACGATTTGGAGACCAAGCGTATTATGGAAAACATTGAACAGCGCTGAAAGCACCCCAGTATTTTGCTCTTGAACCACGTTTGAACCAAAACCGCTGTCATGTGATGTCACAAAGATCACATAGGTCAAATTTAGGCTGAATTAGGAGAGCACTTATAACGCGGGCACCATGAGACCAAGAAGAAAGCCAAATGCATCAATGTGTTCGTCTTTAACCCAAGAGTTCAAATGACCCCAGTTCATCGTGACCCAATGGTTCAAAGGCGCTTCGCCCTGCCCATGTCCTCTGGAACCTTCGAGGGGGGGTGCGCCCTTGCCACCCATCCTTGGCTACGCCCCTGGGCCGACTCATAACGTGATAGGTGTTGTCAGGGGAGTCGGCGTGCAGGCGTGCAGCTGCAGCGGGTGGAGGGGGCGCTGCAGCACGTCCGTTATCGGACTGCATGTCCTGCAGCATCTCCGTTATCCCTCACCGAGACCTGTTGGAGCCTCATGAGATGTAAAGAAAAATTCCTGTATTCATGGATGTGAGAAATTTCATAAGACATAAAGACATATCCGCCTGGTTTTACTACCTGATCTGTTGAAACCCGCACGGATATGTTGCATTCATTGTCATGGCCGCCACATGGGCATGGGTCCCGCCACGGGCTCGAGAGTGGGGAGGGCGACCAATTTTTTCAGGCCCCCTGATGCGAAATTCCCGTCCCCCCCCACAAAGACATGTACGCTCCTTATATGGATCCGCACAGGTGGCTTTGCCGAAAATATTACATATTCTATAGCATCCTGGCGAAATAGGAAAACCCAGCTGCCAAGGCGTCACAAACAAATCACTTCACTTATTTCTCGACGTATTATCAACCACCAAATAAAGCCGCTCGAAATTTGGACTACATATTTTCCCTTTTGGAATGGAATTAAAATGTCACTTTTTCTTAGAATGACTACCAAAACCTACGAACAGTATTTGTTGTTGTTATATATGCATGGATACAAATACATTTCTCCATTTTTCATCTAAAGTTAACGCTCCCTCTGTTACTGCTATATTGCATGCACTCGTACTCTTTTTAGTTTGTATTAAAATATAATGGCAATCAACCGTCTTTTGCCTTGCCCGAAATACGATTCAAGCCAAACTCAGTGGCTGCACAAGTTAGAGTGCATAATAAACGCACTGTGTTTTTCTTCTGTAGAATATTTCAGTGAGAGTTAAACTTAAAATAATAATATTATGAACGTATTGACCAGGAAAAAATAATGTGTTCTTTTTATTCGTTTTACAAAACCCGACAGGTTTCGACTTCCGTCATCTTCTTAAAGTGATAAAACTACTCAAAAACATTTCAGTGAAGCATATATAGTCACTCATCGAAGGAGTTTGGGGTAATGACGCCCTGGAATTAGGGCTGCTAAAAAGCATATATTTTCATATCAGAGATGACTTCCTCAATATCTCCTCTCCCGGTAAAGGTAAAAGTTCCAGCCTACATTAGCCAATGAGTCATTGAATGGTCGCGGGCAGTGGTGCCACTTTTGAGCGGAGAAACTGTCAATGTAACAGCAAATCCTATCCCCGGGGTGCCGATGCTCGTGCCTTGGGAGTGGGGGGAGGGGGTTGAAGCGAAATTTCAGGGGGACCATCGGCCTTTCAGGAGGCGCTGAGGGTCGATCGAGAGATTAAGTGCCTCTTTGCCCTCCCCCTTTGATCCACCTATGCTGGGTTCACAGAGATGGAAAGGCCGGACCTCCGAGCTGGTCTAAGATCCTTCAGCTGAGCATAAGCAGCACCCTAAGTCGGTCTTTCGCAGGAGGCACGTGATTTAGTTTATGGCTTATCGTATCTTATCGTAAGAACCCCGAGAGGTGTTGAGACCATTGGTTGTTATGGGCCCACTGAGCTGATTTGGGTCTCCTTGAGCTGATTCTGGGTCCTTTTGCTGGGTTGGGCCACTGAATTGGCCTGGAACCCCCGCGTTGATGTTGGGTCGTGTTTCGTCATTTCGCGGTTTCGGTATCCCGAGATGTTGAGCCGGTCTGCGATCCCTGAAATAGTCTGGAACCTTCAGCTGGTTTGGGCTTCTGGGCTGATTTGGACCCTTTACATGGTCGGCTCCCCTTGCCTGATTTTCAGACCCCTGGGCTAAACTGGACCCCTAAGAGTTGGCACAGGGTCCTCTGAACTCATTGTGGGCCCCTTATCTGGTGTGGGGTCCCTGAACTGTTATGGGACCTGCCGGGTGGTCTTGTGACCCTGAGTGGATGTTGTGCCTCCTGAGATCGGAGCCTCGCAGGGGGCCCATAGGCTGTTCTGGGGGCGCCTATCTTGAAACCCATGCGCTTATCTGGAGCCCTGATTGGGCACTGGGTCCTCTGAGCTCTTTGGGGGCCCTCTTTTTGATCTGAGCCTTCTGAATTAGTATAGACCTCCGTCAGATGGTTTCGGGACTCCCGAAATGTTTTGGACCCCCTGAGTTGGTTCTGGGCCTGCTGGAAGGGAGCCCACTAGGGATCCCTGAACTGTGCTGGAGGCCCTGAGATATTATTGTACAGGAGATTCTAAACTTATACTTCGGGCCCCTAGCTGGCTGAGGCCCCATAAACTAGTTAGGGCCCCCTGAGCTTGAGCTGCTATTGGGCCCCTTAAACTGGTATGGGCTCCTTTGGCGTGTCTAAGCTCCTTTGTATCGCTCTGGTGCTCCCCCTCAGCGTGCTTGGGCCCCCTGAGATGTTGGTGGATCCCCTGAGTTGATAGCGAGTCCCCACGGCTGATCTGGGGCTCCTTTAGATACCCAGGCCCCAACACTGATCCTGAAATCCATGTATTGGCACTAGAGCTCCCTGAGCTTGTAAGACCCCTTAACTGATATAGGGCCCCCCTTAACTGGTGTTGGCACTCTGGATCCCTGAGCCCTCAGGATCCTCTTATCTGGTTTGGAACCTCTTAACTGGTATGGCCCCCCTCAGCTGATCTTGGGCCCCCTGAGTTGGTTTTGGGCCTCATGAGAGGGGGTTTTTCAATGGACCTCTGGGCTTATCTGGCACCCTGAGATGATAACAAGATGTATTTACTTGGTCCAAGGGCCCCTAGCTGAATAAGTGTCCCTTGAGCTGACAAGGGCCACCTGGGTTCGTATCAGGTCCATTTAACTGGCATGCGCCCCGTTGGCTGGTTTGGCTCCCTTGTGCTAATCTGCGTTTGTCGAGACACCAAGATGGTCTGGCCCTCTTAGTTGCATGGGCCTCCTGAGCTGCCTTGGGCCCCCTAAGCATGTCTGGGTCCCATGAATTGAACTTCCCCCTGATTTATTGTTGGATCCCCTGAGCTTATCTAGATCGTTAGGATCGTTTGGCCCACCACGCTGATCTTCAGACTCCGGTGTTCGCACTGAGGCCCCATGAACTCATCGGGGGCACTTGTTTTGTACGCCCCTGTCAACTAGTACGAGGCCCCTCAGCTGATCTTGAAACCTTTGAATTGGTCTGGGCCCCCTGAGTTAGCTTTGGGCCTTCTAGGAGAGAGGTTTGCAAGGGGCCTCTGGGTTGTTCTGGGTCCTTGAGAGGCTATTGCGCAGGAGCTTACTGGCTCAGTCAGGGGTAAAAAAATCTACCATTTTGGCATTGTGAATGGTAACATCCCATGGTGGGTAAGGTGAAAAAAATTAGCCGACGTGTTTCCTCCAGACCAATAACGGACCAAATCTCCGAAATTGGCGCATGTAATTTGAGCTCGCCGTGTTCTTCAACAGCCAGGATGGTCCAGGACCATCTCTTGGTATCCTCCTAACGCAAAACGTACCACATTTTGCAGCCTGGGCTGGTGACACATTAATGGTTTGACATTTTCAATAGTGACACACTGAACACTTTTTTGGCCCCTGGGCCTGGTCTTGGGGCCCAAGCTGGTTTGGAACCCCCTGAGGTGGAATTGCGGAGGAAGTCCTGAGCTAGTCTGGGGCACCTGAGAGGAATTATATAAGGGGTTCCTGACTCGGTCCGAGGGCCCCTAGTTGGATTGATATGTCTTGCAGTGACAAGGGCCCCTGAGTTAGTATTTGGCCTGCTTAACTGGTATAGACCCAACTGACTTGTCTGGGCTCGTTGTGCTGATCTAGGCCCCCCGAGCTCCTTGGGGCCTTTACCTGGTCTGTCGCCTGGGTTGGCTAAACAGGCCCCCTGAGAGACCAAACCAGGCGTCTGTATCCGCGATCAGGTCTTGCAAAAAAATGTGTCAATAATTAGTGTGTTTGCGGGAGGCTCGCTAGTCCCTATTGACTCACGATTTCAGTATTCCGGATGGGATGGGTCCAGGGGTGTAGCCAAGGGGGAGGGCGGCAGGGACAGCCGCCTCCCCCGCCCCCCTGAGGATACGATTCTGCAACAAGCAAGGCCTTTTTACGCATCAGGGCCCTTTTGGAGCTGTCGCAGGGCCCTTTTCGGGGCGCCGCCCCCTCCCCTGAGCGAAATCCTGGCTGCGTCCCTGGATGGGTCCCTGCGTGAAAATTGGGAGGGGAACAAATCACAGTCCGTTCCCCCAATATCAAAAGTGGGGGACTGTGACAAATAGCTCCCGTCCGTCCCCCTCATCCCCCCGGCGGCGAGGCCCATACAAATGGCCTATGTTGTCGATGCGCCCTAAAACCCCAAATATGATGATGATCATAAGAAGCTCCTTCAGTGTTGAAAGCTGAGGTGAGTCGCTTGTTAGAATCGCTTTACTTCGTCAAAGAGGGAGTCTACTTCCGATAGAGAGAGAGAGAGAGCCCCCATGTTATAATGTTTTTTCTTCGCCGTAGGTGAAGTGGACCGACAGCTCTGCGTTCTGGTGGATGATGATGCTGTGGAAGATGCACTGAAACAGGTTGCCCAGGTGATCGAGGCGGAGGTCTACCACGAAGGTGAGTTGAAAAAAGATAACTTTCTTTTAATTGTACAGATTTTACCACTCCCACATACCTAGAAGTAGGAATCTCCAAAATATTAGGGAAGAGAGGGTTGCAAAGTGTATTTTGAAGTCGTTCCTCTCCAGTCAACGTGAAAGGGTTAATGGGTAAGATCTTGAACAATGAGGGGGCAATGGTTCCTTGGCCAATCTTGTTCCTATGCCCATGAACATCCGGCCGGAGTGTTCTATTTTCTTTGTCAGGCGTGCTTTGTATGTAGGCATTGGTTGTATTTATATACGTTCTGTGCGTATTTTATGCACTACTTTGTATGTTTTTGAAAATGTTATGTAGTTACGAACATAGGCGTATTGAAGTTGTGTATGATTCTCTAACTCGTTCTCGCTTCCTCTGCACTCGCTTTGCCGCAGGCACATTATAGCGTTACATCAGCGCTCCGGTCTCTCTTCGGTGCAAACATGTGTTGTGGTGGCGACAGGGAGCCCAGCCGCTGGTGCTGCCGCCTGGCGGCCACTGGGTGGCGCTGCTGAGCCTGCGCTTCATCCGGATCTGCGGACGGCGCGAAAGCTTGTCGGTGTGTTGAACCGCGCCATCTCGGAAAATAAGGAGCGCACACTGGCTGAGCTGAGTCACCTGTCGGTCACCACCGAGTATGGGCTGTACACACTGGTATCGCTGGTGTGCCACAGGGCGCTGTCGGCGCCGCAAGAGGCCGCACTCTGCGCCTGGACCTGTAAACATCTGGCCGACCTCACGGTGAGGGTTGCACGCCATTTTGGCGGAGGATAGGTGAAGGTGAGGTACATTCTAGAATGCGTTAAACAACGCAGAGTTGATAGATTGGAAGCATTATGGTAAAACAAATTGGAGCAAGGCTTCAATCTTGACCATGCAGTAGAATTAAATAACTACTGCACTGTCAGTGTACTGTAACTGTACTGGACAAGCTGGGTTTCCGTGGAGATTGAAAGTGGTATTCATCAAAAGGCGGTAGACCCATAGGATGATGACTTATTTGAAATTGCCCACCAAGCCACTGAATAAAGTGACAACCACAACCAGCCCATGTTGAGCTCTCTAGGCACTAAAGTGTTACATGTTCGAAGCAGTAGACAAAGATCATTCAACCGCTGGACTTCTTTTCTGCTACCAATTTGGAAAAAATCTAATTAAAATGGAGAGCTGTAACCATTAAACCTGGATTAATGTGCGCTGTTACGAAAGTTTGACGTTCGATAGCGTCGCTGGCTCTCGGTGGGAGTATGTGATAACGTGTCTGCTGGCACCGATACAATTCCCCGATACGACGGCAGGTGCCGAGGGAGCAGAGGAGCGATTCCACGGTCTCCTTCAAACAGATGCTTCCGTATGTCCTGCGGAAGAAGTTCTGTGATTTTAGCAACAAGGAGGAGCTGGTCCGTGACGGCCAGCAACTGCGACTGGATGGATGTCCGAAGTTTTATGAGTTTGAGCATAACTACTGCGAGGAGGACCCTCTGCTGAAGCCTCTCGTAGACGACGGAGGTTTCGACGCGGCGGCTGCGGAGGAGCAGGATCGACGCTTCTGCGATTACCCAGGAATCGCTCTCTTCACCGCCCTACTCTTCAGGGCAGAGCTTCTGAAAAGGGAGTTCGTTTTGGTGCGTATGCAAAAAATATGTGAGATCGAACATGAAATCTGTCTGCGATGGCTCTGCCAGATGATGGAGGTCTGTGGCCCTCTCCTATCGCCTAGTTGCTATGTCGTACTTCCAGTTAATGAGGACCCGACACGCACCATCAGATCCGCGGCAACTTCAGTGGCGGCAGCAGCCTCACAGTCGCCGGCAAGTTCAGGTGTTCAGCACCAGGAGAGCCGGCAGGAGCCGGCAGCATCACTGACTGGAGGAGCGGACGGAGAAGAGCTGGTGCGAGGGCGAGCAGACAAGGCCCCGCGAGCTGACGTGGGGACAAGGTTGAAAGACGAGTCTACCTCGAAACCAATGCTGGAGACGTTGTGTCAAGACGAGCAGACGGACACCGCCGTAGAGCCGGTGAGGAAGGGAAAAGAGCTAGCGGCGCCAACGGATGAAACCTTCCAGCAGCAAGAGGAAAACAGTTCAGCTCAAAAGCAAGGCGAGCAAAGCGCAGCTGAGGATGACGTTTCAAGTGGAACATTGCACAGGCAGCTGACGAAAGAACAGTTGCCCGAGCATGCGTGCCCAGAGCCAGGCTCGGCCCCTTTGTCACAGGCTCCTCAGCAAAACGTGGCCCCAGAAATCAAGGTCAATCCTCCTCGGCCTTCTAAAGATGATTTGGTCGCCGCGTTCGTTCTTCACCATTTGGTTCACGAGATGGAGAAGTTTTCATTAAACAGCGAGTATTCTTCGCGTCTGCGATTTTGGCTAAAGAACAACGTCAGCTTGTACAGGAACAAATGGCGCAAACTGGGCAACGCCGCCAGGGCACGAGAGAACAAAAATGCATGGGAGCAAGAGCTGGCGAACATGGAAAAGGCGAGAGAGGTGATTGAGCCGGGTGATGGCGTGCCGGGGTATGTAGGAACCCCCCACTGAAGAGAGGTGGTGTAACGGGTTCAATTCCAGAACTGACGGGCGGAACTGAATTCTGTGCCTGTTTTTCAGAATTGCGGCATCTGTGTATGTGAAACCACTGGATTTTCAAAGGTGCGGAGTGAATATTAGCCCGGCACCGCCCGGGCTCTTTTCGAACACACCACCGCCTGCAGGGATCCGATCGCACCCCGCCCCCCAGGATCTTGGGAACCGGAAGTGATGCAGAACAAATGGGACGGCACTGAAAGCGCCTTACCGTGTACTACTCTGGAGCCGGGTTTGAACCATATTCGTCGACCTGCGACGTCATAGTCGGCCAGAGTGAGTCAAATTTCGACCCATTTATGAAATTCCTTATAAATCGGGAATCATTACACCTCGAACAGGGAAAAGGGTCCATTTGTTTGCGTTGACTCAAGGATTGAAATGATACGTGGAATTATGCATGTACAGGTGAATTAAGGCCACATTATGACCTTGATCTTAGGTCGATATCAATCAATAACCTTCAAAGGACATATTGCATATTCGAATCCTTGGGCCAAGCGCATTTCTACGTCACCGAAATTAAGACTGTGTCTTCTTTCGGTCAAAGGTTATAGACCAACAATCTGGAAGACCGTGACCTTCAAAAGACCTTGTGTGCCCTTGGTATTGAGCTGATCTCAAATAGGTAACACGATGAGTATTTTACGTTTCAATAGCTTTCGAATGATGTTTAGAAACTTGCTCTAACTGTTCTAGGAGCCGAGTTACGTCCTAGTTTTGTCAGCCTCATTTTAGAAGAACAAAATCGCCTAACGGGTTTAAAAGTGAGTCATAACTCGTTAATCTGACCTGATGCCCACCTTTGGTCATAAGTTGCCAGATTGATCACTCTAGACGCATGCAAAGCGACGCGCGATTAAAATCAGCTTGGAATTACTCGCGAAAATCCGATGGGGTATCACGTGGTACTAGATCGGTGTAATGACTGCAAACTTTCCCCTTTAACCCGCGCCCCACCGGGGGTCCGGCGCCACCTTCGCCCCACCGGGGGGGCATAACAACAACAACAACAACACAACTTTATTAACAGTAGCGACATCAGCATGACATTCATCACGGAGAGGCACAAAAGCACAAGGCTTAAATCCCGGTACCAATCCGTGCCACAGTGGTAAATATTCTAGAATCAGAAAATAATGTGAGAAAACAAAATGATAGTCGACTCAGGACGCCGCGAAAGGTCGTATCCCGACCTGCCGGACACCCGCCACAGCGCCGCCTGCCAGCCGCCGCGCCGCTCGCTTCACCGCGTACATGCGCTGCTAAGTCTCGCTGTGCGCCGTCGCAATGAGGAATTTTTGAAATGCGAAAGCAACTCTGTGAGTGAAATTTTTATCCAAATCCGTGCCATAAACAAGCATTTCCATCTTTTTATTTTGGTTAAGATTGAGGAATGCAGCTCCCAGTATTGCTATTAGAGAAGAAAACAGTTTTTGTCTATGTTCTCGATGTAATGAACAAATAAGAACATAATGTGTGGATGTTTCCCTGCTATCTCCACAGTTACATATCGGGGAGGTTGTCTTCCCAACCTTAAATTGGTGGTCTTTCAGACGCGCTAAACCAACTCGTAATTGTGTGAGAAGAATGTTACCGAGTTTCGAACCTGAGTTATTGTATATAGGAGGAGCCTCTCGTCCATACAGAAAATATACCTGTTTTTTTGAAGATGGCCCTAGATTGTGTCTGTCTTAAATTAATAGGCAATTTGTTCCAAGCCCTAGTTGTAGCCGGCACGAAGGAATATTTGTTGAATTGGATGCGTGCCGTACGTGCCGCAGTTTCCTTGCCTTCGATCAGGGCGACCGTTTCTTCGAGAGACTTCTGGTCTAAGCCCTGAGTGCCCAAGACCTCCTGACGGATCCTCTCGTCGGCGAGGCCGTTCAGCAGCGCGAGTTGCACGTTTTCGTCGGTGTAGTTTATGCGTACGGTGCCTTGACAGCCGGGTGCGTCACCTGGGGCAGACTTGTGCCACCGGCATACGTTGGCCAGTCCGCGGAGGCGCGCCATGTATTGGCGCACCGGTTCCCCACCGTCCTGAGGGGAGTGAAGGAGGGAAGCTCGGTGGGCACTGAGCGCGATAGAGACCACGGCCAAGCGCTTCATGGCCTGCATGACTTCCTCTACGGATTTTCAGGCGATGGCCGGGTCCTCCCGGAACACGGCGCTCTCCAGTGAGGGCTCACAGCAGGCGAGAAGCTGCACCGTATCTTGACCTGAGGCTAGGTCGGTGCCGTTGCAGAAAACGGCCCATCGTTGAGTGAAGGCCAGCCACTCATCCTCACTTATCCCCAGCTTGAGCGAGGGACGGTTAATTTTAGGAGGCTTCTGGCGGGTGGAGCTCGCAGTGTGCACATTGGCCTGGTGCAGTTGCATCAAGGCAATGCAGGTCTGCATGTCAGGTGCGGTCTTGGTCGCACCGCACCCGGCGGCTTCGCATGTGAGCGTGACGCCCGCTGGTGCTGGGAGCATGATCAAAGACCTTCTGTACTTGACTCCTTACTTTATTGCGAATCAAAACAGAATGCTCCCAGCGTCTGGTAAGGACAGGAAAAGGATGTCATTACCTCAACAGAATATCACACTCCTACAACTTTTCCCGAGTTTTCCGTTCGGGGAAATGCATTTTTTGCCCCTCCTCCCTAGATCTCCCCAGGGTATATGAAATACAAACTCTGCCATCATAAACTCGCCCTGCCGGTTATACGTGGCTCAGGTATAGATCACCTGCCTCCTGAACCACAGGTCCCGGGCTCAAGGCCCAGCGGGTTCTCTGAATAAGTATAACTGAACCTCCCCCTCCTCCCCAAAAAAGACTCCGAACAGGATCATGTTGGTAGCGCAGTATAACATTGGTTGTTGGGTGCATCGTCAAGCCTAAACAATTATTGTTGTTATTCGACTCGCCATGCCGCCATCAGCAACATATCTCTGTAGCTTCATATAACGAGTGTACTAGCCCGGCACCATTTGGGGCCTTTCGTACTCCCAACGCCTAGGGGGGGGCGATTGGACCCCCTTACGATTTCGGGAACCCGGATTGATACGGAAAAAAGTACGGCACTGAGAGCGTATTACCGTATTTTACTCTGGACCCGAGTTAGAACCATATCCGCTGAACCGTGACGGCACAGTGGGCCAAACTTGGTCAAATTTAGACCCATTTAAGAAATTCATTTAGGCTCGGGAACCATTAGACCTAGAGCAAGATCAAAGACATTAATGCACTCGTCTTGACCCAAGGATTCAAATAATATGCAACATGACCTTGTTAGGTCACATTATGATCTCGACCTAAGGTCAAGGTCAAATACTGGCCTTTGAAAGTCATGCTGTATATCCTTGAAATTCTTGGGTCATGCTCGTCACTACGATACCAAATTTAAATCTGTGTCTTTTTTCGTTCAAAAGTTATAGACACCTATAATTTCGAAAACGTGACCTTCGGTGACCTCTGGTGACCTTGGTACCCACCTAACCTTAAAATTGATAACATCGTACCGATTTTTTTATAGACGTAGAATGATATTTGGAAGCTTGATTTAGCTCTTCTAGAAACCGAGTTAGGCCTTGGTTTTGTCAGTCGCATTTTATAAGAACAGAATCACCTTACATGGGCTTAGAAATGACGTAATAACTAGTTGACCTCACCTGACCTAGTGCCAATTTTTTGGTCACAAGCTGTCAAATTGATCATCCTAAAAGCATGCAAAGCGACGCGCGTCACATTAAAATCGGCTCAGAGCCATTCGCAGAAAACTAAGGGATGGGGTCTAATCGGACCCCTTAGGCGGCGAAGGGTTCAGAAACGGTCGAATTAGTCGTAATAAAGTAGCTCGCGCAAGCTGAATTTTATTTTTAGGCCAAATTTTCTGAATTCGTCATTTTCTTATGTGCATGCACAAAATAAAATCATATTATCATTTGCATTCTCGACAAAAAGTTCCCTGATGTCACAGTCGACTGGTCATCCCTAATCTAGTGCAGTAATTTTAGCCTATTTGCTAGCAATATTATAAAATGTTATTACGTCACCACTCAGTCTACAGGGCAGGCAAGCTGATGCGACTGCGCGATTACGACGGTCTCAAAATATAAGTCTGATTTGAAAGCTTATAAGTGAAAAACTAAATTTTTAAAATTCGTTCACCAATCGACGCACTCATGCGTTCTCTCAAATGTGGCCGAGTAACATATCCTGGCGGCGAACGGTTCTCTGGGCACCTTGGAAAATATGTGGGGGCACTTTAAGACCCCTGAACTTCGCGTGTTAAGGTCTCCGAAGGGTTTTAGGACCCCTGAGCTGGTATGGGCCCCTGAGTTGATTTGGCGCTCCTTGAGGTGATTCAGGGCCTCTTAGTTTGACTGGGCCTCTGAATTGGCGTGGAGCCCCCGCGTTGGTGTTACCCCCCCTCCTTAAGTAGTTGTGGGATCTTGTGAAGTTAAGCTAGTCCTCGGTCCCTGAAATAGACTAGGGCCTGCAATGGTTTGGACCCCTAGAATGATGTGGGCCCTTACTGGTCTGGGCCCTGTACATGGTCGGATCCCCTGCAGTGATCTTGAGAACGCTGGGCTAAACTGGACCTCTAAGAGTTGGAACATGAGCCTCTGAGCTCATCGTGGGCCCCTTATCTGGCCCGTGGCCCCTGAACATTTATGGGGCCTGCCAGATGGTCTTCGGACCCCTGAGCTGGTCTGCACCGCTGAGTTGAATTTGTGCCTCCTGAGATCAAAGCTTCGCAGGGGCCCTTGGTCTCTTCTGGGGCCCGCTTATCTTGAGACACATGGGCTGATATGGACAGGTGAGTCGACACTAAGACCCCTGAGCTCTTTGGGGCCTTTTATCTTGTCTTACCCTCCTAAATTGGTATGGGGTCCTCCCTCAGATGTTTTTGGGACCCCTGAGATGTTCGGGAACCCATGAGATATTCTGGAAACCCTGCGTTGGTTTTATGCCTACTGAGATGGAGCTTCACTAGGGGCCCCTGAGCTGTTATGGGGGCCCTTGAGAGACTCTTGCACGGGAGGTTCTAGACTTGAACTTGATGCCTCTCGGTATCGTCCTCTGAGTTGTTCGGAACCCCCTGAGCGGCTTTGGGGTTCCTGAACAGGCCGGGGCACCCTGAGTTGTTAATGGGTCATCTGACGTGATATAGAGTCCCCTCAGCTGATCTGGCCCCTTAAGATAACCAGGCCCCCCACTTTGATCTTGAAACACATGTGTTGGCACTGGAGTGCCCTGCGCTTGTCGGGACCCGTTAACTGTTATCAGCTGGTGTTGGGCCCCCTGAATTGGTTGTGAGCCGCCGGAGAGGGAGTTTGGCAGGCAGGACTGTTCTGGGGGGCCGTGAGAGGATATTACACATGAGCTTACGGGCTCGGCCTAAGACCCTAAGCTGGCTCAGGGGCCATGAACTGGTCTAGGGCCTCTGAAATGGTTTACTTTAGGAGGTCTATAGCTTGGTCATAAGGCCCCTATCTGGATTGGTGTCCCTTGAGCTGGTAAGGGCCCCTGAGCTGGTATTGGGCCCGTTAAGCAGGTATGGGTCTTTTAGCCTGATCGGGCTCTATTGCGCTTATTTAGGCCCCTTGAAATCGTCGGGGGCCAGCTGATCTGGCCCCCTGAGTTTTTATGTGCCTGCTGAGCCGATTTAGGGCCCTCACAGTGGGTCTGGCACCCTGAGCTGATCTGAGGCCCTGTTAGATGGTCAGGGTCCCCTCGCTGATCTTGAAACCCCGATGATGGCACTGGCGCTTTTTGAGCCGTCAGGGGCCCTGATTTGGTCTGGAACCTCTTAACTGTAATGGTCCCTCTAGGTGAATCTTGGGTCCCCTGAGTTGGGTTTGGGCCATCTGAGAGGGAGTTTTGCAAGGGATCCCTGGGCGGATCTGGTACTCTAAGAGAGTATTGTACAGGAGCCTACTGACTTTGTCTTGGGGCGCGACTTGGTTTGGGGTCACCTTAGCTGGTATGGGCCCCTGAGAGGAGCTACATAAGAGGTTTTTGACTCGGTTTTATGGCCCCTATCTGGTTAAGTGTTCCTTGAGCTTACAAGTGCCCCTGGGTTGGTATCGGGTAAGTTTGACAAATGGGCCCCTGTGGCTTGTTTGCGACCCCCTTGTGCTCATCTGGGGCTTCGTGAGTTTGTCGAGGCACCCAGTTGGTCTGGCCCTCTTAATTTGTATAGGCCTCCTGAGGTGAGGTGAGTGATCCAGAGGCCTGGGCCTCCTGAATTGACATTGGACCTCTTGAGGGAGGGTTTCGCAAAAGACCTTTGGGATGTTCTGGGTCCTTTGGAGGGTATTGCACAGGAGCTTACTGGCGTGATATTAGGGCTCAAGCTGGTTTGGGCCCCCTGAGCTAAAAAGGGCCCCTAAGGTAGAATGCCAAAGGAAGTCCTGAGCTAGCCTAGGGCCCCTGAGAAGAATTATGCAAGATGTTCCTGACTTGGTCTTAGGGCCCCTGGCTGGATTGGTGTCCATCGAAGTGGCATTGGGCCTGTTTGACTAGTATAGATCCAATTAGTTTGTCTGGGCACATTGTGATGATCTGGGGCCCCTGAGCTTCAGAGGTGCAGAAAGTATGCTGGCTGTCACAAACTCAATGCGACGTATGCCTTCTCTGTCACAAAAAGCTGAAAATCATAATTGTATACGTGAATACTATTTCCAATATGCTGAATGTCATCTACCTGTCTCTTACTTTTTACAACAGACAAGGTTCAAGCACCAAGCCATTACCGCATGAAGGTAGTAAATTGTGTTTTCATTTTTAGATTATGTTTATGTTTTTGGAAGGAAAATTTCCAATTATTGATCATTGTTTCCAGTATTGGGATCATAACTATCATTGGCAACTCTGACTGCAGTTTCCCCGAATGACATGCATTTCCCTTTTTGAAGAAGCTTCCATTTTTGGAAGGAGTGTTTCCAATTATGGTACATTTCCCCATGATTAAATGTGGCAATTATCATGAAAATAATTATTATTGGGAACTAACCTATGAATGGGAGCGTACACCTACACACAATTGGGAACCCTGATCACAGCTCTCCCCCCCACTGAACTTCTATCTCATATATCAACATAAGGGACAAAAATGTCAATGTCAACATAGGATTTGGATCTACCTAATTTTTTTTGTCATGTAACTTTTTATTCCTTTGAAATTGTTTACTAATCTGACGGAAATGTGTCGGTAAAGTGGACCTAGGTAGCATTTTTATAGACAGATCAAATGCTTAAAATTTTCCCCCAACACCCGATTATCACCTGCCTGGTCGTTCCTTCTTGCAGTAAAAACTCTGAGGCAACTACCCTGCACAGATGTAAAATTATGTCTATTGGCCTAATAGGTACAGGGGAATTGGAAGTCTCATACCAAAGAAAGATCCAGTGGAGTCAAAATCCTGCTTTAACTCCATGCAGTTCAGGTCCTGTGTGTTGCTACCTACCACTGGTAGTAACCAACACACCCCCAACCAGCGTTTTTCAAAGTCTCTTTCTTTCTGAGATTTTCTGTGCTTTTCTCAAACGAAAAGGGGGTCTACTAGGCCCCCTCCAGTGCACGTTAGTGCCAGGCTCCTCTCCAGTGTGTTTTAACACTTTGTGGAGGACTGCATTGGCACACATTTGCTATCTGTACAATATTGCCATGATAAGTTGATCATGAAACCTCACCTGAATTACTTTTGTTGCCAGTCTGTTGCTGGCACCAGCTCTCCCAACTTCCTCCAGCTCCAAATCTACCTAACCAATCTTGATATAGGGCACAAATAAGGTAAGGCACAAGCAAGCTAAGGAATGAAAAACCCAGTTTGTTATGTGAAAGTGTATCAGTCTCAAAGTAGCCTACATTCATCTTAGATTAGCCATGGGCAGCACTATTTATTCCAGCTAGTTTTAGCCTGCACTTATTTCAGATATACCTAATAAATATGCCCTCAAAAGAAGTTGCTTCCCACCTGTTTAAATTTGTTGGCAGGCTCTACATCACATAAACATTTATAACTTGTCTTGTCGCTGTTGCGCAGTTTAAGTAGAATGGCTGCCCAGCTATGTTTATTTTCTCACTCACTTAGTACTTTTATTAGTAGCTTTTAGGCGTACTTAATACTAAATTCGAAGAAATAAGGGCCAATAAATCGAAGACACTCAAACTGTAAATATGGTTAAACCTGCAAAAATGGACCGAGAAGTACTTGATAACGTATCTGCGTTATCTTTAATGCCTTAAAAATGGCCACAGTCCTATATTTCTCGAAAAAATTGACTGTCACATTTCCGGCATCTAGGCGGCAACTTTCTGGCAACTACTAACAATCGGCACCATTGGGCTGCATGTTAAAATCTGGCAACTGTGACAGCGGTTTCCGGGTTTTCTGCAGCGGGGGTCCCTCGTTTTAGTAGAAACTGAACACAGTACCAATATTGTACACTGATGGTACGCTGTGCAATTGAAGAACAGAGTTGCTAAATTGAAATAATCGCTACACGCCTCATTCTGTATTTCGAAAATATGTGGTTTGATTTTGAACCATACAGTCACGATCGCTGTTTTGTCACAGTTATGCACCTCGATTTTCGTAAATGTGTCACAAACTCCAGTAGCCGAGTTGGCAAGTTTCTGCACCTCTGCTGAGCTTTTTAGAGCCCTTAGCTTGTCTGGCACCCTGGGTTCGTGCTGGATCCATTTAGCTGGCCTGGGGCCCACTGAGAATATATTTTGCAAAAGGTTTCTGACTTGATCTCGGAATCCCTGAGCCAGTGAAGGGCCCCTGAGAGACAATATTGGGGCGTCTGGACCACAGTAATGTGTTGGAAAGAAATTGTGGTTGTAATTGGTGTTTGCAGAAGGCCCGCTCTTTGTTATTCGCTATGGTTTCACCACTCGGGACAACGTGATGGGACCATCCGTGAAACGTGGTGGGCGGAGGGGGACAAAACATACTCCATCCTCTCCCACTCTCAAAAATGGTGGGACGCGTCTCCCCGTCCCCCCAGCGTCGGGACCCATGATTATATACACGAAAAAGCATCAAGAAATTGGTTTTAAGAAAACTATTGAATTTTTCACACATTCAAGGAACGAATTTTCGTGGCATAATTTCTTTTTATAAAGTTTCATTTGATGTATGGTGCAGTTTTTTCATGGAATTTTGAATTGCAGAGGGCAAGCCCATCAAGTGAGAGAGGGGGAGAAAGAGCTCAGAAACTGAGCAAATTTTACGGAAACAACATATTGGCCCTAGTTATCACCATACTGTAGCATGCCTCAGAATTTTGGTGATTTAATTTATGTCACCAAAATATTTACATCCTAATAATCGTTTAGGGCTAAAATGATGCATCCACTGCTTGGGTCATAAGACTTCTCAGAAGGGGATTACGCTTGGCTTGATCATTGAAATGTATTTTGATTTCACACGCTAATGTTGTTTGCTGCTAACACGTTTTCGTTGAGGACTAGATTAAAAAGCGCACGGTACGTTATAATTGCTATTCTTTCAAAGACCGAGTCAACGGCAGAGACTTGGACCCGTATCTCATTTTGAGTTTCCGGAAAAATCTGATTAAATGCTCGAAGGGTGATGAAATGTGCATGTCGGTTTCACCTCCCGAGGAAGTCATGATCCGGCTCGTGTAAAAATCCTACCATCATACGGTTTCATATGGTATTTATAGGCATTACCCGAATTTTAGTATCTTCATTTTCTCACGAAAAACATCCACTTCTGCGGGCCCGACCGGACCGGGACCCCCTGGTTTGAAAAGAGATCTCCACCTCTGGCAAATATTGTTATTGGTATGGATAATTTTCAACTTTGATTTGCCTAGAATAATAGAGAGCCGTTTTGACACGAATCAAAGAAGACGGTTTTTGCTACTAGCTTTGCTTTCTCACAGACCTATGCTTGGCCTGAAATCCATGCATGGACATTAGCTCTATTGTTTGTGTGTGTTGGGAAGGAACGAAAGAAGGAAGGTGGGGGCTTACCTAATTGTTTTTGGAGAACTACCTAGGTATGTAAAAAATTAATTGTCAGTTCCTTCATCCAGTGTATCAACTCGCATCATTCTTCATAAACAGCTAAAAACAGTCTTTTAGTCACATGACAACTGCAAAAGTGATATGTCAAATTGCTCCTGTGCTTTGGTGATTTGATCTTAAGGCTCTTGAAGGTATTTGTGTCCTGACCTTCCCTGATAAAACTTAGATATGCTTATTGATTGAATTGTTATGGATGGACAGAAGGGGGGTGTGATACTGCTTAAATTTGGATTGACATATAGTTTCTTACCTTTTAAGGGCTTAACATGCAAATGTTTCCTCAGAGAGCATTGTCAGATAATTGTGGCCATTTTTCATGATAGTAGGTAAGGATTTCCTGAAGCTATAGTTCATACTTTATGTTGATTTGTTTATGTAATGATGATATGACTTTGCTTAATATGTTTGGCTCTTAATCCACAAGAAATTAGTATGTTTAAAAGCCAATAAGTGGGAAAAAGGCTACCGGGACCAGGCCGGGACCACATCTTTCCTCGCCGGGACTAAGCCGGGGACTAAGAAATGTTGGTCGGGACTGGGACCGGGACCAGCTTTTTCCAAAAAGTCCCACCTCTAGTTCTGGCCAAGAGCAACAGTCAATATGTGTGCGATACACAGACAATGACCTAAATGTCAATGAGTATTTCCTAGGGTTTTACGAAACCGCACAAATAACAGGAATAGCAATAGCGGACATTGTCAAAGACACTGACGAGGCTATGCCTCCCAATCGAGAACTTGAGAGGGCTCGGGTTTGACGGAGCCGCCAATATGTCTGGGGCATATCAAGGCGCGCAAACCTATCTGCGTCAAACACAGCCCCATGCACTGTACGTCCATTGTGGCGCCCACTGTGTAAACCTCGTCGGCCAGAGTGCGGGTGAGGCTTCACCTCTTATCAGAAACGCTCTTCTGACTGCCAACGAAGTGGGTATCCTATTCAAAGATTCTTTGACTGTAAGGGAGAGGTTTCGGGCTATCTCCACAGAAAACGAAGCGTCAGTGCCTGCGATTCGGCCACTGTGTCCGACGCGGTGGTCCGTACGGCTTCAAGCCGTTACCGTGCTTTTGAAAGAGTATGGTGTCGTGCTAAAAGCCGTAAGTGACCTAAGCCAGGGCCGAAGCCACGTGTCCGTGAAGGCCGCTGGCTTAAGTCAACAGTTGAGAGAAACGTACCTTTGTCTCTCTCTGTCCCGACTGTTCCGAACCGTTGGACACTCTCAGCATGATCTCACCATGATCGACCCTTTTATCGCGGAGGCTGAAGCTCTGCACTTGTCAGAGCTGTCAGCGCCTCGCAGGAAAAATCCCCCAAAGCGGTACACGGGCAAAGTAGAGTCATATACTCCAGGCAGTGCAAAGGAGCTCCTCAGGGTCGAGTATTTAAGCGTACTTGACAGTGACTATTCAAATGCGAGAGAGGTTTAGGAAGGAGGGGTTGCAGAAGGCAGAGAAGCTGGAAGAGCTTCTGTTGGAACCTCACACTGCTGGTGAGAGTGCTGCCGAGCTGCCACCAGAACTGAACGTGCGAGAACTTACCGTTCAGCTGCAGGTATTTTCAGTCAAGCATAGTTATGGCTGCTTAGATGAGGCAGTTTCCGCATTCGCAGGCTTAGGGCGTGAGGCTCAAGACCTCCTCCCACAGGTCAGGCACCTATTAAAGTGTCTGCTCGAGTTGCCCTCCAGCACAGTCTCTGCAGTCTCAAAGCTTTAGCGCTTTGAGGCGCTTAAAGACCTGGTTAAGGTCGACAGTGGGTCAGAAGCGCCTAAGTGCTCTAGGTGTGCTGCACATCCATACAGACATGGTCAATAGGACTGTTGATGTGCAGGAGCTTGCTGCTGACTTTTTAAGCCGCAACGAAGCGCGCTGTGCTCTGTTCGGGATGTTCCCCAAGTAGGTGTGCCGCTGTCTCTGGAGGTGGGATATGTTCGCTTCTATGATTGTGATGAGTGATATGACGTTGGCGATAATGGTGAATGATGCTTGATCATAAATTATGTTCATTTGCGTTTAATATGTAAAGTTTCCATGCCGTCCTCGGCGTCAAAATGTTCATGACCACATATATGAATATGTAGTGATTGGTTTGTGCGAATGCAACAAGGGATAATGAAAAAGGCTGGGTCTCAAAGTCCAACGAATATACACATCAACGCCCCTCATGTGGCACTGACATAATCATATATTATGTATGCAGCGACAGGAGAAAAACACTGCATAATTATCTGGTCCCTACGCTATTAGTGCAAAACGAAAGCTATTACACCAGAATACCTCGCACCTATACGTTATTACGTTATCATTGAATTATCAATGTGCCTTTCACTGGCTCGTTCATGGGACCAAGGGCCTATGTCCCCAGACCCAAAATAGTGTATCCCCTTTCAACGACCAGCAACATACAACTTGCTCAGTAATTTTGTCCCGTGGAAATATTTCTACCGCTTTGAAGGAGAAGAAATTGATTCTAGCTCCATTGTTCTAAAAATTTTTTGCTATCAACTTTTGGGCAATTTCTTTGGTCCCCCAAAGCTGCATCCGCCATTGCTGCCTACACAGAGAAAAATTTTGACGCTGCTTTTCGGTGTAATTCTCCCTTAACACTTTAATCGCACCATGATTACTAAAGACTACTCCCATGAAACACCAGTGAAACGCGGAAACTCTTCTGTGAAAACACGTCGATTATTTTTCGGAGAGTCTTTTTCATATCATAAAAGCGTTACTGCCGGCTTAACTCACACCGGCTTGACGCCTCCTCTAATATCAAAGGATCATGTCAGCGCCCAAGGAGTGTTGATGGAGTAAAGGTGGCGTCATCCAGCTGCAATGACCCTCTCAATACACCTTCTTGTCTCTATCAGCATTACAGAAGCGTCAACACAGCTCGCGCGAGCTCTCTTCCGGTGTTTTGTCGGTGTCATCGCGGTGCACTGCGTAGGACGCGCGCGCCAAAATGACGCCATTTTTTGTCGTCAGTTGCCATTGCAAACAGGGAAGAGCGTGGCAGGAAAATTGTGGGTACCTACTGCTCATAGTGGACAAAAGGAATAAAGAGGTGAGTCAAGTGTTGATTAATTTCAACTGACAATTTTCTTAATATCTGAGTGAATTACTTTTTGACTACCTTTGGTGATAATCATATGCGAAATTTTGCGCTACTGGTCGGCTCTTTCTTATACCTACCTGTCTGTCCTTGCTAATGGTGGTGAATTTTGTTTCTAAATTTGATATGCTGCTGAAACGTAAGCGTCATCCACTATCCACGGAATACTATGTTAGACCATGCGATGCTTCGGCATTTGCGGTTTTCTTAACTCGATTCCTGTCAGGGAGGGGTGGGACTGACTTATCCTATACCTCTCATTATTTTCTTAACAGGTTGGAATAGGCTATTGAATCTTTTCAGCTCCCCCTAGTCCGTCCAAAACATAAACACCTTTTATCCGCCAAAAAAAACAAACACGGATTTAATGATGCACATGTTATCCGATCCTGTATAAATAACTTTCAATAGAACCTTCACATTATGTAGTAACATAAAATTAAAACGCAGTTTTTCTACCATTTATCTCAAATGAATAACAAAACATATTTTGGACAGCAGTTTTCAATCGCCTTATTAGAAAAGAAATAACAAATTCGGTGAAGCGGGTATCGGTTTCGCAATTTTGAAAAATCAATGGAGTAGCGGTAGTGATTTCAACAAGCCAAAGTAGCGGAAATAGGGGTAGCTTTGTCTCAAATTAAGTAGTGGCGCCCACCTCTGGTCAACATTGTTTTGACAAATATTGGTACTGGTGTGAAAATATATTGCCTGTGTAGAGTACCTTTTATAACTGACGTAGTATGTATAATTAAGTTGTGCTACCATTTCAGAAGCCGCACCGAGGATGTCTCCGTGGCTGCTGAAAGAAGGGGGTCAGTCATATGTCAAGGAAGAGGTGCGGTACACCAGCATACGCGAATACGAAGAGCACGGCTCATGTGTCATGGTCGAGGGAAACACCATTGTGAACTGTGAAACAGCAGAGGAAGCCCTTCTGTTCTGGGTTGTCGCGTTCTTTGTTTACCCTCAAAGATACGAACTCTGCCGGGAAACGGGGCTATTCCTAGCCCGGTATGCCCTTAGCATCAAAACCTCTGTGGGAGCCCTAGGCCTAAAAAATGATTGGGCTATCGAGGAAGCTGCATGTTAGGTAAGTCCTATTGGATGATAAACTCTGTAGCGTTGTTCTGTACAGGATTTTCAGGATGATAAAAGGATGTTCTGAACGGCGGCAAGAACATGAACACAGTGTTTGGTTATGTTTGGTCACTTGAAATACTGAAATACTTGAAATTAGTGTCTGGCGAAGGAAGGTAATTTGATAGTCAAGTGTGGCGGAATTCGGTCATAAACGGTGTTTTTTAGGTGAGGGGGTTGGTGTTAATAAGCATCAAGTGGCGTGAAGGCCATTTGTGATTTGCCATTCTGGTGTCTGATGGCATAAGGCCAAGTTGGGACCATTTTTGACGGAAGCTGATTACAAATGTTTTTCTTCAAAACAAATAAATGTGTTATTTGCGATATATCGTGTTTTTCCGTGATGTGATGCACTGTATGTCTTAAAGCAAGCCAGATTATGCAGGTGTAGAAAGTTGGTAATAGCGAGGTGTACCTGAAGAAGAAGGGTGTACAAAACGTTTATTAGACGAGTCAGCAGGGCGTTACAGGGGAATCAGAGCCATTCTTGAACAGAGCTGCAAAGGGGTTGCAAGGTGCTAAGAAAGGTGCCATTGCAGCGTTATCACAGCGTCACTGCAGTGCCACGCTGGAGTCGTGAAGAATTACGACGGTTTTTAAAGGGTGTGAGAGTAGAGTCGCATGGTGTTTCACCATGACATTTCCCGCGTCAGTGGATTTTTAGCGCGCTCTGGGTAGATCGGGCCGGCGTCATGATGCGATACGCGGGGCTTCTTTGCCGAGTGCGGGCGGAGTTTTTCCTGCGCCAGGGTTAAGTTAACTCCACAGAAGCTACTCACAGCATGCGACAAATGGGACACTCCAGGAATGGGAGTCATTTTTTCTCTGTGTGTAGGAGGCCCCCTTCGAAAAGGAGGCCACTTCAGATGGAGGCCCCCATGAGCTTGTCCCCCCAACTTGAAAGTGGTGGCGGAGCCCCTGGTTAGAATACTATACAAAAATCTAGGAGATGGGCCCCGGTTACTAAGAAAGTCCCGGCCTGGGGGCCCCCAACGGTTGTCAGATCCCCTTGGCCGAATCCTGGCTACGCCACTGGTTATGTATGATATCCACCAACTTTGTTTGAAGTTCAAGATTTCTCGGTGAGCAAAACCTCCCACCTGCTTAAAGAGTATCAGATTGGAGCTGGTAACCCGTTTCTTAAAGATACGAAAGCCCGTTTCCTTTTAAAAAAGTTTACATTTCAAGTTCCAACATGAAACTGGGGCACGAGTTAGACTTTTGACGTCGTGGGAATAAAAAAGCTTAGCGGCTGTGATAACCATGTCGTTGAACTTTTGAACGGCCTGAGTTGTCGAGGCCCCCTTTGTGGGGAGGTTCACCGGACCGCATGCACCCATGCAACTCC
Organism: Lepas anatifera; assembly: GCA_034440635.1. Classification (NCBI taxonomy): domain Eukaryota; kingdom Metazoa; phylum Arthropoda; class Thecostraca; family Lepadidae; genus Lepas; species Lepas anatifera. The sequence goes on from JAOTON010001694.1 coordinate 126,289, forward strand.
CGCAATGAAGAGTTAATTCAGAAGCCAAAGCTTAATGTCTCACAGTGCACAGGGACAGCCGCCCGGCATACTAGGCCTGTACATTAGGGTGTGTCGCATATCGCAGTCGCGCGTGCTCCTATGATTTTCTTTTGCCCTGAGGGTGTAGAAACACGATGGCAACACTCATTTTGTCAGAATTTTTAACCCCATCCAGCGCAGAGCGATATAAATATCCCCTATCTTAATGTCTTAGCGACACTAGCGAACCTGGTGGCGGGAGCAGGTACTAACGTATATCTTTTTGCAAAGCTAGTCAGGAGCTGTCCTCAAAGCTCCGAAATGTTTCAAACAACTTTAAAAGAATATAATAAACTTTTGGCTATTTTTGGACTAAATTGTTCTGCACTGACCGTTAATTAGCCTTCCAGCGGCCCTGCGCGGTGCCGCCGGAACCAGGGTGACCTAACTGTTTTGAGTTTGACCATGAAACCGAGGGAAGGAATGCGCGCTGTCATCAACCATTGATTCCAACAGACTGAAGTATAGTTGTCAGGTCTTATATTTGGTGTTAGCATGGTTATAATATCAATATCGCCTCACCTAATATCACCGGCACGCAAACAAGATGCTGCAGTGGGGCTTGTCTGAGGCGATGCACGACTTAGAATGACCACATGGTGGTTATTCTAAATAGTAATTTTTCTGCATTTTAAGTGTTCTAACCAGGGACGGATCCAGGACTTCATTGGAAAGGGGGCGGGCTCGGGGGCTTTAACCTCCCCTACCATTACCTCGAAACAGCCTCCGGCTATACATTTACTATAGGTATTCTAACATTTCGGCGGAGGGGCTTGAGCCCTTCAGCTCCCCCTTGCATCCGCCACTGGTTCCAACACACCTGGCCGAATCTTATCACGCCATCGCAACACACACAGTCCAAAGTTGCACGTGAGCATTGCATCCCGTGTGCTGTGCTATTCTTGTTTTGAATAACTGGCCCACGACTGTTTGCTAGCAACGAACGCCAGCTGCTGACGGTGGCGGAGTCAGGTGTAGATTAAGCCGTGCCACTGATGTTCCCCACCTACTGCCTTGGCGAACTCTGTTCCACCTTAACCCTACGCTCCACCGCTACCGTGTGAACCGGATAGGTTTCCACATTCAGCGGCTGACTGTAGATCTCTTCCAACTCCTCGTCGCTGAGGCCAGTTGTAACGGGCAGCTCAGTGATGAGGTCATGTTCCCAGTCAAACAGCTCCGTGATGTTGTCGCCTGCTAGGGTTTTGACTAGCAGAATGCAAGGCTGGACCTTTGCATTCAGTTTTCGGCGACACTCTTGTATGACCAGCCCGGCCCGACTGCGCACCGTCTCCTTCCGGTCAGCAGTCATTGCCAACATAACCGTCTCCGGGTGAAGCCGAAAAGCGTTGCATTGTACTGACCTGATGATATCCTGCAGCTGGCGCGGCAGGGCTCGGATCAGCTGTAGGCTGTATGCGAGGTTCGTGGATCCTTCAACACAGCAGCTGCGGCTTCGGAGCCGAAACCACATCGGGATATAGTGCCCAAATCAGGAACTTCACGATCTAGCCAGTGAAGCAGCTGTGGCTATGTGCAAGCGCAGCAGTCTTACCGCCAACGTCAGCTACCGACGTAAAAAGAGTAGTGATCGAAGATGAAGAAAGGTGTTATGATACATAATTTACTACATCTCTATTTGTAGGAGGCTGTCTGACGAGTATTGAGGCCGGGAACCCAGGGGAAATGTATTGTTTTGCTTCTCAAGGGCATTTTAATCGGTAACAGAAACTGGAAAATGAAGGGAACAAAGGTTAAGAATATGGAATGGGAACAGGAAGAATGTTTCCGCCAGATAATACGAAAGGGGACAAGGAGAGAATGGTTTTGAGGAGAGTTGGATAGCAACAATTCCTGAATAGGTTCAAATGATCATTGTCTGAGACATTCAAGTCAAAGTAACAAAACGATTCCAAAATTCAAAGTACAGCGTTGTAATGGCTGTAACATCAATATTTTGAGCCAGACACTGGGTCTGGTCCCCGCCAGTTTCACTGGATAATGTTTCAATCTGCGTCCTCATTGAGGCATACAGTTTAAAAGTAGGCAAGATCATTCCATTTTCAACTGTAGAAATGCCGAAACTATGTTTCAATGACAGTCACAAATAAATATCTGAGCCAAGCGCGCCAGGTTCAGACAACAGTAATTTCCCTGAATAGTATGCGGTTTGCTCTATCCCCGCTCACGCCTACCTGAATGAGAGTTGGTGCCACCTTTCGACCTGTGCAATGGGTGTGCCATTTGCCCAAATAATGGCTTTAACAATGAAGCAAAATGCAACGTATCGCCGTATTTTCGACCACTCAGTCAGAAGAATGTTTGACGGAAAATATGCCGATACGGGGTCTACCTACGTTTGCATTGGACTAAGCCTGGTCGTTTCTTAGTGCGTTAGTAGAAATCTAAAACGTGTTCAGTCCAGGAATTTAAAAAAGGCATTTATCCTTTAAAAAAATCAAACATCGCTCCAACCACTCCCATATGCTGTCCCTGTTTCAGTGCAAAGGCGAGACAATCGGTCCTCCGTTTCCCGGCAAAAATTTGAGAGGACTGTGGCGCATATGCAAACGAAATATTGACTAGAATTTTACTTTAATCGAATCTTAAATTCGTATGCTCGGTTAATCATACATTAATAATGTTTTCCGGACTAAGATAAGACCAGTGACGATGAAAATAGAGCGTAACGTTGCTAGTTCCTCTGGCCGCCACCAGGTGGGCTGGTATCGCTTGTTGTTGAGAGATAGGGCGACATTCTTCGGCTCTGCGCTGGCTGGGTTTTACAATTTCATGGAAATGAAGGATATCATCGGGTTTCTTTGTGTTCAGGGCAAAATAAAATCATAGGAGCAGCTTGATCTGAAACAATTACCCGGGATATGACACAGCCTACTGTACATGTACCTACAACCACCGCATGTTCCTGAGCACTGCTACCGGGCCGGCAGTGCTCGTATTCCATTATTTCAGTTGTTTGATGAAACCTCAACCTGCGTCTATTTCCGTCCATAACGATTGTATGATTTGGCTAAGAACCTTCCTGACCATGCTCCCACAGTCACTGGTGGGTCCAGGGGGAGGGGTGGAAATTGCCTCAAACCCCCTGATATTATTAATTATGAACATTAGCACTTATTAATTGTGAACATTAGCAGCTTATATTAGTACCTACTTTACCACAGGCAATTTTACTCCATGAGGTGAAATCCATGTTCGCACTTCCCAAGTATTGTTTCATCGTCGTCGGTGATCTCAGGAATTGGCTGAAACTCCGCCGGTAACAAGGGCATGACTATCAGCCTGTTATCATTTATCGGCTCCGGCGGTGGTCCACCGCCTGTTTTCAGCCTATCACGCCTATGCTGAGATTGCTCTTCTTTGACAGTGGCCTTCAAGGCACGCCAAAGATGCAGCATCGCTTTACTTGTTTTACATCATATCGCTCGTCCTCAACGATGTAATTAAAGTCATTATTAAGATCAATCAGTTTTGATTTTTTGATACCCAGAAAATTTGACCCACTTTTCTTTTTTCTACCATTGAAACAGCACGAGATATTCAAGAACGCTAGCGCTCACAGCTCTCAGGGTGCCCTGGGTTTTCAGTGGGGTTTCATGCCATCTCCGACGAGACCGCTCGGGGACGGGGAGTGGAACGAAACGTGAGACACGTGCTAGGGCGAACAGCAAGCTTTATTGGAGGGCATTTAGCATTACGACTGGTGGTTCACTGGCACAGCTGCCCTTGGCCTGTGTCTCTTCCGAGGATTTTCCAGTGAGGTGCTGGGAGATTGGGGGCATCGATTATTATCATAAATAAATGTTCTGTCGAATGCAAGTCTTATAACTTGGATTCACAGATAGCTCCAAAGCATTTTGTCACTTTAAAAGGATCATATAGGCTTCCGCGCTGTCTTCCGCGCTGTTGAGAAGTCGCAGAAAGTTAGCGCGTAAGTCGGCGAGTGACGACACTACTTCTGCCGCAACTTAGCTGCGCGCCGAAAGATCTCCGGACCAACTTAACTCCCGTCCAGTGGGCCTCTGAGCCACCTTCGCCATGGTGAGGGGGTGTTCAAACACCCCCCCCTGGAACTCGGCTCCTATGCGGGATAGCAAAAAACGCGATAAATGGTGAAGAGTCCATGAAAATTGATTGGCAAGCTACATCAGTCAGTTTTGGCTCAGGTCAATACTGAGGTCATGACAGCTCAAAGAAGGTTGCATGTTAGAGTAAAGATCATGGTTTCTAGCGTCTGACAGAGTTGAGTCAGAATTATTTTTTAGGCACCATTCGCTTGCTTTTGTCAGGGCAAATCGAATGATGTATAACATGACTATGCTAGGTCAAAACACAAATGACCTGACCTCAGGTCGCTAAGGTCACTATCTGATCTGGGATAGTCAATATACACATCAATCGACTTGCAATAACAATTCAAACGTAATGGTATCAAAATAAAAGCTTTATCCTAATTTCCTGCAAAGTTATTGACCCAAGGCTGAAAACCTGCTTAAGTGACCCAGATGACCCCTCAGAGGTCACAGGTCAAAAATTGCAACATGAACCTAGAAAGAGGTCCAGGATACTACAATTTTGAGAATATGAAGGTATTCTCAGTTGCATCTACACAAATGCACACCCAATTCCTGTTTTCCATATGCATTTCCAAAGGCGAGATCATAATCCGTATCATATTAAGGTGTGCCAGAGGTATATCATATTAAGGTCCCCAAAGCCACCCATTTTAAAGCCCTGTTACTTTGCGACGCACTGTTGTGTAGTTATGTTGCACCACATTGCGTTTCCTATATGAAAACTGTGCTGCTTTATCTATCCTGTAGCTATGCTGTGCTGCTGAGTTCACTTTGGGTCTGGAAGGCCGTAGCTGTTTTGGCCTTGGCAGAGCTGCATTCTGAGAATATCTGTTATATCTGGATGATATATTATATATTCCTTCACATTTTATTATGTAATATTCTAACGTATTTCATAGTCCTAGAAAAAATTGGCTGAACGTCTTAATTGGGGTCTGCATCCAACAGTGAAATATTTTCTGTCGCTGCAGCATCGAGATTCCCCTAAAACCAAACGCTCTCACCAGGCCCGCGTTTAGCAAAACACGGTCTTAGGCGGTTGCACGGCACGAGAGCACCCACTCGGGCAACCCCGTGTAGCAATCATTAATGTGCAAGCGCCAACCCTGAAATTGAAAACGTCCCGATTATTCTGCGGTGAAACCTAAGTTTTACAAACATATTTTGTTATTGAAATCGGCGCACTTAGGTGCTCGTTTGCTGGTACAAAGTGTGTGGCCTGTTTTCTGCTCTCGCAGGTGACCATCTTTCATCCTCTTTGTTTCCATCAACCATCAATATTTGTTTGATCATCAAACATAGTCTTCGTTTTAGCATCCACACAGTGCTATTGAACTAGATGAAACTAAGATCAAATCCTGAAAATTGAATGAAACAAAACCTTAAGGCTATTTTTAGACTCGCTCAACTTTTCATTGGGGGAGCCCGGGCACACCCAAACATGCATAAATCCAAGCCCCTGGTGGCAAGGGGGATGGGTGGCTTAGTGGATAGCATCCCCTTCCTGTCTTCTGAGCCACCGGTCCCGGGTTCAGGTCCCGGCGAAGCCTCTGAATAAGTCTATCTGATCCCCCAAATCGCTCCCAACAGGGAGAGAATTGGCAACGCCGTATGACCCTGGCAGTTGGTGTGTTGTAAAACTCCAACAATTATTACCCCTGGTGGCAAAGTTCAAAGTGCATTGAACTCTGACGATAGTCATGACCTGAAGGAATCGCTACGCGGCAGCCGATAGCCGGGACCGCTGAGGCGGTTATCAGGCGACTATCTTGTGAAGTGTCTGCGATCATTCGTGGGGTGCATGCATGATGCAAATTCCTGGAGCTGCTTTCTACGGTGTGGTGTAGAATTTAGAGGTGAAAGTCTGCATATTTCGATGCCTATATTTGATGTAGAATGATGATGATGATGTAAAACATTTACAGAACTAAAGAATATGCATTCCAAAAGTATGAAGCACCATATTCCTGCCGGGAAAGGCTGTATTATATATGAATAACCTGTCTGGGCTGTTCTACCGCATGAGATAAACTTCATCTTTATGATTTTTCCTATTTGTGTTTCAAGGCTGGATCCCGGATTTACAATCGAGGGGGAGTCGAGAAGGGACAACACACAAGGTTTTCCATAGGGTTGGCCAATCTGCCGGTTTCAAACTTTTAAAGGGAATGTGGCACCTTCACAATGTGATTTTAGCTGAGATAGCCAAGTTGTAAAGCAAGTAGGAAAACCCAGTACTCCATATTTAATTTGTCGTGGAACTCGATGTTTCCGTAGAAAAAAGCTAAAACCTACCTGACACCAGCCCCCCATCAGCCCGTCGCCGGGCGGCCGTTGTTGTGAGCTGCTGGTGTGACGACATATGCTGACGTCACGATGAGCATCAGCCACTCGAAGCCCTTGAAGCGTTTCAAGTATGGTAGTGGTTGCCAGATCGTGACATCATCCACAGGCTGATATTTATTTCTTTTTCTAGAGGAGTATTTAAAAAAATATTGAGCTTATTGTACATTTTTCAGAGAAATCATGAGTGGGTTCATTATTTTTGGCTAAAAGTACGCATAATTTCACTAAATTCCAGGATTCGTTGATAAGTTTTGAAGTGCTGCGGCGAGGAGCATGATGATGAGTTGCTAAGATGTTCCCTGGCCTCTCCCCTCGAATCCGGAAATGTAAAAAACACTGAAGATTATATATTCGGGCACAGCCCTTCATCAGAATCGTGGAGTAAATATCAATAATTCTCAGTCCTAGTATAGCCAGACCTCGAATTGAGCTTCACACAAAAATGCCTTTTAGAATGAATCGTTAAAAATAAGATTGGATGTCGTGACAACAACGATATTGGTACCTCTAACCTAAAAGCAATGCCGACAATACAACAAACCTAGACCAGTATTTGTGACAGACTTTTCTATTATTTCAGCCAAACACTAGCTTTTGATTAACAATGAAAAACTCGCTGAAGTACCTTAATCGGTTATTTGAATATTTCTGTTCTTATTATTTACTTTTTTCCGTCGACTGCAGCTAAAATGCTAACCAAAAACTACCTATTTAGCACTAGTAGACGTGATACTAGATCGGTGTAAAGACTGCATACTTTCCCCTTTAACATGATGCTATATTTTTTACAATAAAAGCCTCCCTCGAATTATTTAGTTAAGATTGTACCTAGTGGTCAAGGTCAACTTTTTTGTAATTGATAAACCCATTTTCCACAGCCTGCTCCTCTGGCCCAACTTTAAGCGTCGAAAGAGTATACGTGTGGCTGCAAAAAAAAACATTATCAATTTTATATTATACTTATTCAACAACCCTTGCCCATAGTATGTACCTCTTAAACAAATGCAACTTTTATAGTTAGTTATGTGATCAATCATTGGTAAATACTTTCCCTCAGCCTGTACCTCTAGCCCAACGTTAAGTGTCAAATGGGTATACGTCTAGCTGCAGAAAAGTATTATCAATAATTAGTTGCATATTTCAAAAACCCCAACCCCAGTGCGTACCCCTAAAATCAAACCATCTCTTTGAGCTAGTTAATCTGATCAATCATTAATAAACCCTTTTTCCCAGCCTGTACCTTTGGCCCAACGTTAAGCGTTGAATGAGTATACATCTGGTTGCAGAAAAGCACCATCAAAGATAAATTACCTAAAAAAAACCTGAGCCTTACCTGTGACCTAAGTCCATCACTTCTGACTAGTTAAACTAATTCAACCATCAAAGTTTAGGCAACTTCAAGAGAACTGTAGGAACAGTCAACGTCAAGATGTGTCAGTGAACGATGAAACTAAGAAAAGAGTGAACAACTTATCGTCTCAGGGCATAAATGAAGCGTGCATAGGTGTTTTAGCGAAAGGACTGAACTTTGCAATGACTCAGTGCGTTACGAGAGAAGTGTTATTAGACGTAGCTAAAAGAGTGGAACGGCTCGCGTACGCCAAACGTTGGAAGGACAAGATCTCAGGACCAAGTGGAGCCACCCGTACACCATCAGAGAACGCCACAGACGGAGCTCCCACCATCGGCCAGCCGACCCTGCCGCTCCGACGTCATCATCATGATCTGGCGGGGCAACACCAAGAGCGCTGGGCAGCGGAGCATCGGGTACCAACTCTGTGGCGGACGACCCTGATGGGGGTGTGCGCCAACAGCGGGCAGGTCGCCTTCCAAACCTCTCCTTTAGATTTCCTGATACCGGTAAGACGTTTCCAGAACCTTCGAACAGGATCGTAGAGTCTAGCCTTCAAAAACTCAAAGATGATCTTCTGCGTACGTATAAAAGTCACAGAGTAGCTACCCATAATGTAACGGCTGAGCAACGTAATCTTGTCCATGAACTCGCAAAAAACGAAAATGTCATAGTTAAACAGAGCGACAAATGTAAGGGTTTTGTAATTCTAGACAAAGATGCCTATATAAACAAGGTTAACACTATCTTAGATGACCCGGAGAGCTATGAAAAGTTAAGAAAGAATCCTGTTCAGAATGTGGAAGCCAAAACCAAACGTACGCTCAAAAGCGTTGCGAAGGGAAAACTGCCGGATAGGACAGTAACAGATCTAACCCCCTCGCATAGTAGAACCCCCGTATTTTATGGCTTACCGAAGGATCATAAACCATTAGTCCCTCTCAGACCAGTCATATCTGCCTGTGGAGGGCCCACAGAGAAAACTTCCTGTTTGCTTGAGAGAATACTTAATCAACTTCTCCAGTTTGTGCCTACGCATATTTGGGATACCAAAGACGTGTCATTTATGCAAGTCAGGTTTTAAAGGCGACTGCACACAGAAAAATTTAGTGTATCAAATAGACTGTAGACTGTGTAACCAGGATCAAAACAGGGCTCAATACGTAGGGGGAGTCGATGAGGCCCGTCCAATTGCGATTTCACGAACATTTGCGGGACGCGAAAAATAAAACTAGGAACACTCCTCTAGGAGATCATTTTCTCGAGAAACATGCAGCACAGGACACTCAGGCTATATCAGAACCACTTGAGCTAAAAGTAGTTCATCGGGCACGTGATCATCCAGATAGAAAGATAGCCGAATCCATAATCATTCAGGATCGTCATCCCAGCCTTAACGTACAAGGAACGTCCTGGCCTATTATGCGGGTCTAGGATAGGCTATCACTTAACAGCAGTGGCTTAAGAGGTAAGGGAGGGATCAGCGTAAGTATATGTGTTCTGGGGTAGGACTTCCTTACACATTATTGATAGTGTTATTGATGCTAGACGTATATGCTTTTGACGTTTAACTTTGGGCCCGATTTACAGGCTGTAAAAAGGGCTATGATGGTTGAATTAGTTTAACTAGTCAGAAGTGATGGACTTAGGTCACAGGTAAGGCTCAGGTTTTTTTAGGTAATTTATCTTTGATTGTGCTTTTCTGCAACCAGATGTATACTCATTCAACGCTTAACGTTGGGCCAGAGGTACAGGCTGGGAAAAAGGGTTTATTAATGATTGATCAGATTAACTAGCTCAAAGAGATGGTTTGATTTTAGGGGTACGTACTGGGGTTGGGGTTTTTGAAATATGCAACTAATTATTGATAATACTTTTCTGCAGCTAGACGTAAACCCATTTGACACTTAACGTTGGGCTAGAGGTACAGGCTAAGGAAAAGTATTTACCAATGATTGATCACAAAACTAACTATAAAAGTTGCATTTGTTTAAGAGGTACATACTATGGGCAAGGGTTGTTGAATAAGTATAATATAAAATTGATAATGTTTTTTTTGCAGCCACACGTATACTCTTTCGACGCTTAACGTTGGGCCAGAGGAGCAGGCTGTGGAAAATGGGTTTATCAATTACAAAAAAGTTGACCTTGACCACTAGGTACAATCTTAACTAAATAATTCCAGGGAGGCTTTTATTGTAAAAATATAGCATCATGTTAAAGGGGAAAGTATGCAGTCTTTACACCGATCTAGTATCACGTCTACTAGTGCTAAATAGGTAGTTTTTGGTTAGCATTTTAGCTGCAGTCGACGGAAAAAAGTAAATAATAAGAACAGAAATATTCAAATAACCGATTAAGGTACTTCAGCGAGTTTTTCATTGTTAATCAAAAGCTAGTGTTTGGCTGAAATAATAGAAAAGTCTGTCACAAATACTGGTCTAGGTTTGTTGTATTGTCGGCATTGCTTTTAGGTTAGAGGTACCAATATCGTTGTTTTCACGACATACAATCTTATTTTTAAAGGGAATGTGGCACCTTGGTCGAATCCTGGAATTTAGTGTTATTAGGCGTACTTTTACTCAAAAATGATGAAACCACTCACGATTTCTCTGAAAAATGTACAATGGGCTCAATATTTGGTTTTTAAAAATACTCCTCTAGAAAAAGAAATAAGTATCAGCCTGTAGATGATGTCACGATCTGGCAACCACTACCATACTTGAAACGCTTCAAGGGATTCGATTGACTGATGCTCATCGTGACGTCAGCATATGTCGTCACACCAGTAGCTCACAACAATGGCCGCCGGCGACGGGGGCTGAGGGGGCTGGTGTCAGGTAGATTTTAGCTTTTTTCTACGGAAATATCGAGTTCCAAGACAAATGAAATATGGAGTACCGGGTTTTCCGGCCTGCTTTACAACTTGGCTATCTCAGTTAAAATCACGTTGTGAAGGTGCCACATTCCCTTTAACGATTCATTCTAAAAGGCATTTTTGTGTGAAGCTCAATTCGAGGTCTGGCTATACTAGGACTGAGAACTATTGATATTTACTCCACGATTCTGATAAAGGGCTGTGCCCGAATATATAATCTTCAGTGTTTTTTACATTTCCGGATTCGAGGGGAGAGGCCAGGGAACATCTTAGCAACTCAAATTCCAGGATTCGACCAAGTTGCCACATTCCCTTTAAGGGTGAGTTGTGGACGCTGAATTCGCTTTTAGTACTAAACGCGAGTTTATGTTTTAGTGTTTTTATCCTTCAATATGTGACTGTGTGCGCAAAAACATGTTTCAATATATGTTGCAATTATTAAAACGCCCATAGAGGTCACAAAAAGTCAGCCAAGGACAAACAGGTTGAAACGGTGACCAAACGTCACAGGTCAACCCATGATTGGCCCCGTACGGCTCAGGAAATGAATTCATAGCTCCATGACCTGGTATGACCCGTACATAATTCTTTCTGACAAGATGCGGAATGATTGCCGGGTTAGGTGAGCGGGTGGCCCGGGCCGCACCGCCACTATTTCCGAGCAGTGTTTTAGTTGCCAGAGTGCTGGGTGGAGAACAACTGGGCAATTCCAGGCACCAATCGACCAAGGCCTACACGGTACCTCTTCGATTTTCTTTAAAATGGGCATATAGGGTTCTCATGGGCCCCAAAGCCGAATCTGAGAGTTTTAGCTCGATCGGAGTAAAACTTTAGAAGTTATTGCCTCAGACATTTTTTGAAAATCTGCTTACAGTGCATTTTTTAGGTGCGCACAAAACCCTCAGAAGCTGATGAATTATGCATTAAAGATACATTTCCCTATGTAAAATGAGCCGACAAACTTGAATCTGAAGACCGTTTGACCCTAGGTCACTTGTGAAAAAATTTATGATTTGACCTTGACCTAAGGTTATATCCCAAATTTTCTGGTACACTTTTTTTCAAAATGGAATGTCTCAAATTGAAGATTAAACTTTTTCTGTCCAATAAAATAGGTTAGAACATCCGTTTTTTATATCTACTTGTGTTTTTAACACGCACAGTGGAGGGTGGTCTGGCGTCAACACGTAATGAAGGGGGTCCCGAAATGCCTCCCCTGAGACCTCGCCAATTAAGAGGGTTAGGAAAACGCAAGTTCCGGGATTTTTGAGGCCTGTTAACTGTTCTATTTGAGCTCAATTGTATGGACTTATATCTATATCTTTAAGGTCAAATCAGGTCATAAATGTCAAATGTACGTCATACCGGACACCTTTAGCGAAGTGCCGTGATTATACGGAAAAAGTCGCGAAACGTTTGAAACATATAACAGTGATATATTGAAACAGTGATATTGAAACATATAACAGCACGGTGATAGTGGACACCCTCACGTCAACGGAGCCCTGGAGAGGAGGAGGTTAGGGAGTATTTATACTCTTTTGACTCCGTGCAAATAGCTTCTGAAGATATTACGTTTAAAGAATGGTCAAAATCAGAGAGAGAATCGACGCTTCCGGATTGCGTGGATAATATAGATCGGTTTGTTGATTCCCTGAGTGAGAAGGTATGTAACCTAACCCGTCACCACTACATATCTAAGGCTCAAGGGCATTATATAGCAAATTGGAAGGAAAAGGCACCAAAGGGGGAAGCCGTAGTCATCGATGACTTATCAGAAAATTATACATGTACTGCGCAAAATGCTGCTCAGTCGTATCACTGGTCTGCAAAGCAGGTGACTGTACACCCTTTTCTTCTATACTGGACTGAGGATGAAGTCTGGTGCAGTAGAAAATGTTTTTTTTTAAGTGACGGCTTAAAGCACTCTCACGTCATGGTTCATACCTTGCAGCACAAACTCGTACCTTGGCTACACACCCACATGCTAAGTTTGAAGAAAATACATTACGTATCAGACGGGTGCGGTGGCCAATACAAAAACAATTTTCACTGTATCAATGCTTGTTATCATCCAGATAGACTTCAAATACCATGTGAATGGCACTTCTTTGCTACCAGCCACGGGAAGAACGCCTGTGACGGAGTTGGAGGCAAAGTTAGAAGAAGAACAGCCCAGGTAAGCTCAAGGAGAGAAGAAAAGGATCAGATCTTGGATCCGCTATTGATGTTCTCTTTTCTGACGCAATACTTCGACACCACAATCCATTTCGAGTTTGTCAGTAGAGAGGAGGTCTTTGAAATGTCAAAACGACTGATACAGCGGTACAGCTCGGCGTTGAAGATCAAGGGCACCCAACGGTTTCATCGTTTCACACCCATAAACCTGAACACCATGCAGGTGCGAGAGCTCTCTGAAGACATCGAGGGAACCAGTGGCAGATCTAGCCGGCCGGTTTGGGAGGAGCAAACCAAAGTCAAAAAGGAAAAAAGAGAAGAAAAAACGTCACGCAGTGAAAAATTGTGCTACCATAATATGACTTGACAGTAGGATTTTGGATATTTGAGCCAAAAGGCAAAAAAACGTCACGGGGTGAAAAAGTATGGGCTCAAGATACTTTTTTATATCCAAGATCCAATATTTACACTGAGCTTAACTGGTTCTGTTTGAAGTTGAGAGTTGAAGCACGGAAATATTGTTTATAAATTAAAAAGGAGTCGGGGCATAAAGGAGGTCGACCGCTTGGGGGAGGGGGGCAAAAACATAGTTTTACCCCCTAGCTTTCCATTTGGGGGGACATATCGTTTTTTCTTCCCCCTGGATCCGCCACTGGACGGAACAGAGCTGCCTACTGTGACAGCGTAAGGTCAGCTCAGCACAAAGACAGCTCATGGAGGCGCCAGCTCCCGTATTTCGGTGCATTGTTGCAATCCGGTGTCCGGTGTACATACATACATATTTTTGCACGTGCTGACAAATGCTTGCTTCCCTTAACTTCAAGGAGAGTAAAATCACGCAAAGATATCGTCAAGGAGAGAGTATTGCTATAGTTCTAACTCGCAAGTGGGAAATGTTTGCTTCGGTCCGATGCAGAAAAAAACTTAATGATTGCTTTATTTGGCTTTCACCAGACTTCTAGCACGGTTCCTATTGTATCACCCTTTCGTCCCACTACATGTCCAATATACTATCGAAGCATCAGCGACGAGTTATTGTCATCCTTTAAAACACTGTGATGAGCATTAACACGCAGTCGGACAGGGCTTAAGCATAATTGCCCGAGGTGGCCGGAAACCCTTCATGGCAGAAAAACAACATCGATGAGCGAGTTAATTTTGGAAAGAACTTTGAAAATCTGTCCTCTATGTTTACGCACTGACTGGCCTATAGGGTTACAAAATCAGACATATATTCCTACATAGCCATAATCTGCGGTCACATAAGCATCGCCGCCGGAAAAAGTGGGGGGGGAGTCAAACTTAAACCTAATACTGACAAAAACCTTCCCACGATAGGACCAAAAACTGTTCAAATTTGGGCTCCTCGTTGCCTTCTGCAGCGGCTGTTTATGCAAATTTCAGGTTTGCTCCCATTTTGACTGAGATAAGGAAATTTTGGGCCAAAAAGTGGGGGGGGGGCAGGCCCCCTGGCCTCCCTTTTGCGACGCCTATGTGCGATCACACCAGTTCAAATGCATTGCAGACCTATCTGTGCGATGAAAACGTAGTATCATCAGGGTTTTAGGTTAAGATCACTTCACTAGATCATAGGTCACAGACTAAGGTCATATAAACATTATCGCAATTGTTGATCCCAGAGCTTACGGTCACATGACGTTCCCTGGCAAAACGTGTATGATGTTTTGATGTTACAGCTGAGGTTACTGAATGCAAGTTCCAGGTCGCAGACCAAAGGCCGTGGGTTAAGGTCAAACTCATTGATTGCCTAATGGTTGCTTCTTTGCAAGCTTCAACGTATGTGCATCCATTATGGAAATATCTCACATTGTGGTGTCATTGGTCAATTACCTTGACCGACCTCGACCTAAATATTCTAGAGAACAATTTATATCTTCTCTTTATGAAATTTGCCCGCTCAAAGTGTATTCACGACTTTGTTTCGCACAATCACGGCATTTCGCTAAGTGTCAGGTACGGCCTACATTTGACCTCTATGACCTCATTTGACCTGGAGGATACTGGTCTAGGTCCATAAAATCTAACTTAAAAACACATTCTACAGCCCTCACAAAACCCGCAACACGCGTTTTCCTAACCCTCTTAATTGGTGAAATCTCAGGGGAGGTATTTCGGGACCCCTTCGTTACGTGTTGACGCCAGGCTATCCTCCACTAAGCGTGTTAAAAACACTAGTAGATATAAAAAACGGATGTTCTAACCTATTTTAATGGAAGGAAAAAAGTTCAATCTTTAATTTGGAATATTCCATTTTGAACAAAAAGTGTACCAGCAAATTTTGAATGTGACCTTAGGTAAAGGTCAAATCACACCTTTTTTCCCAAGTGACCTAGGGTCAAACAGACTTCGGATTCGAGTTCTTCGGCTCATTTCAGACAGGAAAATGTATATTTAATGCATTGTTCATCAGTCTCTGTGGGTTTTATGGTCACCTAAAAAATGCATTGTAAGCAGATTTTCAAAAAATGCCTGAGGCAATAACTTCTAAAGTTTTACTCCGATCGAGCTAAAACTTTCAGATTCGTCTTTAGGGCCCATGAGAACCCTATATAATTATTTTGAAGAAAATCGAAGAGGTACCGTGTAGATTTGCCATTTGCCTGGTCGATTGGTGCTGGAATTGCCCAACTCTCGAGCAGGCTGAATTATCCACTCACTTGTGTTATTTGTATTTCAAATTTCCGTTCATTTTCAACTGCAGTCGTATTTGTAGGTACAATTCAAAAATACCGGCGGATATGGACTCATCAAAATTATGGTGGCACAACAATTTTGATGAATAAAAATTCTTCTAAACTTCAAATATTAATTTTGATAAGGGTTCAAATAAGAATTTTAATCAACTCTCATAATATTGTAACTTTTGAGCTTGCAACTCACCGAAAATGTTTTTCCATACGGGTTTTACACCCAGAGGCCAGAAGCCTAGCACCAAACCAGTTTTGGGACACTGGAGCCATTTGGGGGCAGTAGGGTACAATGCCCCCTGTAAGGTCGAGGTCTGCATCATGCTGGATGAGACAAGTAAAAACAAAACTAACGTGATCACTCCTTTGCAACCATATCTGTAGTCTTGAAATTGTATGACCAAACAGAATTAATCACAGCCCAATGAAGCTATATACCTCTGCCCAGTAAGTATTATTGTGTGTTTACTCTCCTTATGAAGCGCCTATTGTTCAACTTAATCTAGCGTTCGAAACTATTCCATGAAGCAGAGATTAGCTGGATGTCTCTTGGCTTGTACTTGAAACTCATCAAACCCATAGAACTCTAGTATGAGGTGTCATACCTTTGCGTCTGAACGTTGACGGATTTTAATGCACACTCGGCCCTAGCTTCAGTTTTGTCCGTCTGCGCGCTGGCCGTGGCGTGACGTGGATGCGACCCGTATCCCTGTGTGTGCCGCAGGAGGGTCTGGAGCGTCACTGCCGGTACCCAGCCACGGCGGTACGCAGCCTGGCGGTGTACGTCTGGAGCCGACAGCTCTACATCGTTGCCGTGCACGCTGACGGCCTCATCGTCCACCGCGTGGTAATGCGCGGCTGTTTGAGCCTCGTGACCACCTCGGTCGCTCGCCTACCCCTGCTGAGCTGATTCCCTTCTGTCCTTGCTGAGCTGAGTCCCGCTTATCTCTGTTGAGCTGAGTCCCGCCTGTCCCTTGTAAGCTGAGTCCTGCCTGTCTCTGCTGAGCTGAGTCCCGCCTACCCCTGCTGAGCTGAGTCCCGCCTGTTTCTGCTAAGCTGAGTCCCGTCTGTCCCTACTAAGCTGAGTCCCGGCTGTCCCTGCTGAGCTCAGTTCCGCCTGTCCCTACTAAGCTGAGTCCCGTCTGTCCCTGCTGAGGTGAGTCCCGTCTATCTCTGCTAAACTGAGTCCCGCCTGTTTCTGCTAAGCTGAGTCCCGTCTGTCCCTACTAAGCTGAGTCCCGTCTGTCCCTACTAAGCTGAGTCCCGTCTGTCCCTACTAAGCTGAGTCCCGGCTGTCCCTGCTGAGCTGAGTCCCGTCTGTCCCTGCTGAGCTGAGTCACGTCTATCTCTGCTAAACTGAGTCCCGCCTGTCCCTACTAAGCTGAGTCCCGCTTGTCCCTGTTGAGCTGAGTCCCGTCTGTCCCTGCTGAGCTGAGTCCCGTCTGTCCCTGGTGAGCTGAGTCCCGCCTGTCCCTGCTTAGCTCAGTTCCTTCTGAACCTGATGGGTTCGGTCCCGCCTGTCCCTGCTGAGCTGAGCCCCGCCTGTCTCTGCTGAGCTGAGTCCCGTCTGTCCCTGGTGAGCTGAGTACTGTCTGTCCCTACTAAGCTGAGTTCCGCCTCTCTCTGCTGAGCTGAGTCCCGTCTGTCTCTGCTGAGCTGAGTCTCGCCTGTCCTTGCTGAGCTCAGTTCCTTCTGAGCCTGCTGGGCCCGGTCCCGCCTGTCCCTGCTGAGCCGAGTCCAGTCTGTCCCTGCTGAGCTGAGTCCCGTCTGTCCCTGGTGAGCTGAGTACCGCCTGTCCCTACTCAGCTGAGTCCCACTGTCTCTGCTGAGCTGAGTCCCGTCTGTCTCTGCTGAGCTGAGTCCCGTCTGTCTCTGCTGAGCTGAGTCCCGCCTGTCCCTGATAAGCTCAGTTCCTTCTGAGCCTGATGGGTCCGGTCCCGCCTGTCCCTGCTGAGCTGAGTCCCGCCTGTCCCTGCTGGGTTGAGTCCCGTCTGTCCCTGCTGAGCTTAGTCCCGCCTACCCCTGCTGAGCTCAGTACCGCCTTCCCGGCAGCTCCAGGGGTCAAAAAAGTTGCTGGCGTGTCACCATTTGAAATTCCACATCACGAATGTGTCACCAAATTAAAAATGCTACCAAAACCCTTATTTCTTTGAGTTATTACACCGTTTTTCATTCTTTTTGTGTATTACGCTCCCAATATAAGCCAGAGCTAAAAGTTCTGATATATTTATCTAACGTTTGAAGCCGAAGGAAGTATATGTGAGCAATCAGCAGGGACGGATCCAGGAATTACCAAAGGGGGCCTTGACACGGGGTCAGGAATAGCTTTGGGGACTGGACCGTGCAAGGAATATATTTTCATTAAAAACGTATGTGTATGTATGTATATATATATATATATATATATATATATATATATATATATATAACATTTCGAAGAGCCAAAAAGCCTTAACCTCCGTTTTGGGAGGCAGACAGCTTCAATAACTCTGGTGGGTCATAAAGCTATGCACCGGCAATAAATTCGCTGAGGTCCGCTCAACATTGGATTGGATCTCCACAAATACAGGGATTGACCAAATGTCCGCTAGGATCAGTGATCAGGACCATCTCGAATCGCATCAAATATTCTGTGGCGTGTTTGAATAAAGAGTTACCTATTGCTCCCAAGCAAAGACGGAGGTTGCAGCCACAGAGGGCCGATACCAAAGGGGTAACCGCAAGCAAGGCAGAGGCCGACTGTAGTCAGGCCTAGGTAGACCATGGGGGAGGGGGCATGAATGTTAGAAGTAGGGTTCTGGCTTCGGCCACAACAGGTCTGAGATTATCGTGAGGGACCTGGTCGCAAACACATAGGTCGCAAGTGGACCACAGGGGTCCAGAAGCACTTCAGGGGGTCGGATAGTCACAGGAGGTCCGGGTGAACCGCAATGGGCCCGGTTGGGCCCACTGAGGGCCCGGGTAGATAACAGGGGAATTATCTGCATCTGCTGAGAATAGGGGCCCGACTTCGGCAGCAGTGGGCCTGGGATAATTGTGAGGGCCCCGGTCGCAGACTCAGAGGTTCCGGGTGAACCAAAGGAGGCCCAGAAGCTTTTCAGGGGCCCAGTGTAGAGACCAGTGTAGCTCAGGGGTAACGCGCCTGCCTTCTGAGATAAGGGTCTCGGGCTCAAATCCCGGGACCCGCTGGGCGCAGAGTTGGCTCTCACGCTTAACCGTAGCCTTGTCCTGGCAATGACTGCCAACCGCCTTGTACGGCACGGTGGGACATAGAGAAAGAGTCATCAATTCCTGGAATTTTTCCGCATATGCGGGGAATTGGGCAGTAGCTTCTGATGTTGGCAAAGGCCAGGAGCCGAAAAGTAAAAAAGGAAACACTCAGGGAACCTCCGAGCCCAAAAGCTGGAGACCCGGAAACCAGCATTGGGGGGGGGAGGGTGCGACAGCAACCCTCGGAGACCCAAAACGACAACCATTCGGAGCCCTGAGATCGATTTCAGAGGCCCCGAAATACATTAAAATGGGCCCCTAGATCTGAATTCGGGTGACATTTGGAACAGGGGTAAAATAATACTTGGGTGAGGATTCTTGCGCAGTGCGCTTTCAGACAATTATCAATTTTCCGCCGTGCGCCATACTAGAACATTTATGCACCGTTAGAAATCCATGGAATTTTTTGTGCATTTTCGTAAATACCAAGTAAATACGCTTTCCTTATATTTTTATTTTTCCTTGATAATTCTGCAACACTTTCCACAGAACAATTTTCGCATCAAAGAACATTTTTATCAATCCTTAACACTGTTGGAAGTTTTCCACGATTTCAAAGTAGTCCCATCTTACGTTACGAATTTTTGCACACTTTATACCCAAAAGTCTAGGGGAAACGTACAGGGCTTCGACTGGTTCGCCCTGTGTGTTTTGATGACGATGTCACCGCTCTGTTCTGTACGCATCTTTGCGTATGTATTCTGGAGTGGGAAATTTACCCATATGGCCGGAGCTTCCAAATTTTACGCTGTGATTTCTCGGCGTAAATAAACTTTTATTTCCCCCTGATTTGGAAGCCTGCGGGGCCTAGCTAAAGCCGCAGGGCTCCCCCTGCGGTGGCCCAGCGGCTGCGGCGGGAGGCGTTTCTTTCCAGTGCTTAAGGTCAGCCCAAGGGGGTGGGGCCGATCGCTCCCCACTTTGGATACGCCCCTGGCAATCAGGACCACACATAGGATAAATTGCATTTTATCGTTCATGCACGAAAGTCAAGCCAGGGGTAACGCAGCTACACAGCTGACCGGAAGATCCTAGGGTAAGCGGAAGCTAAAGCTGCGGACAGTGGCTAATGGCTACAACCGCGAAGTGTGTTGTGGGAATGACCTAGGACCCTAAAAAGATGATACAGATGACAGTAAAAGCACTAAAAGACTGGCAGCCTAAAACACCAAAGTTCAGAAACTAAAACGTCTAAACCCTAAAAAGCCCAAAAAGACTACGTCAAGGTAAAGATAAGAAGAAAAAAGCACGCTGTTTTGGACGACATTATACCAAACGGCGTTCTGAGAGCACTAATCCCACAATGTTCCCGCACAGCCGAACTGTATGGGTTGCCCAAGGACCACAAGCCAGACGTACCTCTTCGCCCTATTGTCTCTGCTTGTGGAGATCCGTTAGACAAACTTACCTGGCTCCTGGAGCGCATCACAACACAACTTCTCCCGTTTGTCCCGGCACATCTGAAAAACACAGACGAGTACCTTGACCGCCTTCGCACTGTGTTTCCCTCGGGCTTCCCAGCTGGTACAATCGTCTTTAGCGTGGATGTCACCAACTTGTATGGAAACATCCCTGTTGGGGAAGCTTTGGATGCGGTTGAGAGCCTTCTTGAGAGACATAGGACACCCTCTCAGACGCATGCTCAGACATAACACACCACACACGATGTTCCCTTTCTCCTTCGGCAAGAGGGTATTGGGACTGCCGACACTTTTTGCTTCGACCAAAAGTTTACCTTAGGCCTCCAGTCACTCGGTATTTGGAAAAAGGTTACCTCAGGCCTCTAGCCACCTCCATCTTTCACCCCTCGCCTGACGACGGTCCAAGACCGAAACGTTGCATTTACCTCATCCCACGCTTTTTTTCTTCTTATCTTTACCTTGACGTAGCCTTTTTGGGCTTTTTAGGGTTTAGACGTTTTAGTTTCTGGACTTTGGCGTTTTAGGCTGCCAGTCTTTTAGCGCTTTTACTGTCATCTGTATCATCTTTTTAGGGTCCTAGGTCATTCCCACAACACTCTGCGGTTTATGGCACCCTATCTCCAGCAGGCCTTCCGAGAACTTATTATTTTCAACCGCGAAGTGACAGAGTTCGCAGCTGCAGCATGGCTCCCCGCGGCCACTGTCGACATCATCGATAGGGAGCTGCGCGCTGTGGCTCGCACGATCCCAGCATGCCCGCAGCCAACTCCGACGGACCCCTCATGGCGGAGGCAGGTGGCGCGACCAGGATTTGGCTTGGAGCCTAACCTTCAGAATGGACCCTTTATAGCTTAATGCCTCCCTCCATACCCACCTGTTAATGAGTAAATATTTCTTCCAATAAGCACAGTGAACTTCACCCAGGATTTTCCTTTAAAGGATTGGAAAAGGCGCACTTTATTAATATCTAAAAATAATTGTGATATCTGGATATCTTACGAACATGTCATGGAAGGAAGGAAGGAGAAAAGCTCACCGCTCTGGACGGACGGGATCAGATGAGGAAGGACTTGCTGGTGGAGAATCATCTTCAGAGTTCGCAGTTGGCGGCTCTCACCACTCACCACACGCACTTGTGCCTGCTGAGCAGCGAAATATTCCAATGTCACTTCAGTGATTATTCTTAGAAAATTATAGATAAAGAAACTCGCAGCGAGAGGGTAGCAGTTAAGTGTTACCGCTGAATATTTGCCGTGAAGAACGATATTATCACGCAATAATATGATTGTGATATTTTAAAGGTCATACAGTCACGACATTATAAAACAAACAAATTCGCACACTTGATGTTCATAAACACCTTTCAGATCCCCCCCCAGCTTGCTCTCGTGCAGCAGTTTCGGGAGACACAACGAGAGCATTGCTCGGGATCGGCGTTCAGGAGTCCATGAGACCGATTCACGATGGTTTCTGAGCGCGATGCTCGAACTGACCTTGCTCACTGAACGAGCACTTCACTTGCTTTGAGCTGACCTTGTTCCTGAAAGCGTAGGCATTGGTCTCGGGGCCCCCAAACTTGACCTCCGGGGACCCCGGGAATCAGCCTCGGAGGCCCCCGAACATCGGTCTCGGACTCCACGAGCATCGCTTTGGGGGCCCCAAACATCTGCCTCGCTGCCCCGAGAATCGCTCCGGGACCCCCAAACCTGGTCTCGCCCCTCCCCCCCGAGCGATGCTCGGAATCGATATTTGGGGACCCCGAGACGGATTCTCGAAGGATTCCAAGACCAAGCTCAGAGGGACCCAGTGATGCTCGGGAGCCTCCGAGAATGATGTTGAGTGTGGGGGGGGGGGTGTCCAGGAGACCGATGATCACGGTCTCCGAGTCAAGAGCAATGCTCGAGGGCCCCAAGACCGATGTTCGATGCCCCTAAAATGTATACCTTTATCAATCCCAGGAAATCCACCTCAGTGAGCATCATATTCTCAACACAGGCACATTTTACCCGAGCATTTTTTCCGAGACCCTCCGATCTTGGTTCCGAGCAGTGGTCTCGGGGCCCCCAAGGGTGATATTCGGGAGCTCCCAAGACCAATGTCCCTGGCCCCCGGGAGTGATGTTCGAGACCAATGTTTAGGGGCTCCCGAGACTGATTCCCGAGGGCCAAAAGATCGGGGGCCCCGAGAAGGATGCTCGGAGCCCTAAGAATGTTCGGGAACCCAAAAGACAGATGCTCAGAGGTCCCCGAGAGCGATTCTATGGGGCGCTCCAAGACTGATTATCGGGGTCCCCGAGACCAAGCTGGGGGGGAGCACCAACACCCATATCCCTGCTTTACAGTGAACAGTAAGCCCAAGAGGAGTCCACGGACCCCCTAGGCTACGCCATTGCCCCAGCCCCACCTGTATCAAACCAAAGCAGGCCCCCAGCAACCATGTTCTCTAGTTGTCGGCATCGCAGAGGAAAGGGATTATGTAACTTAGTTGACAGCATTTTGTATCCTCTTTCTCAAAACTTACTCCATACTTTAGGAGCTTTTAAAGTCAGTTTTAAAATAGCAGTGGCATAAAACATAGAGCAAGAAGTCCCAAAACATCTCAGCTTAGCGTACAAAGAGTGCCAAATGAGGACCAGCACAATAGGCACCAGGCCAAACATAATTTTTCGCTAAAATAATAGTTCTACATGTGAAAGATTGTGCGATAGCATATTGAGGGATAACATTGTACCTGACCATTCCCAAAATGCGCAAGAGTTTAAGAGTGCAAAAATATGCAAAAACATGTAGGTATACAGTTTTGCATCCTGCACAATACACCTCAATTGAGCCAGATATGTGGGTGAGCTTACTTTCCATCCAATCATGAATATTCCCTTCATATTTCTATCTAAACAGCTTTCTTAAAGCTGTCATAAAAATTTGCCTGTATTTGATAAAGTTTAAGTGACTTCCCCAATCCCCTCTCCCACAGTCCCAAATGCCTAAAGCCCATTCCAAACATATACACCTGCTGCTTCAGCAAAAACTAATAACACCTGCAATGCTTCGCAGACAAGGCAGGAGCCAAATTAAGAGGATTTGTTGCATGATTGTAAAGTCATGCTGAATAAACATATTTTTGGACATTTATCAGCCAGTTACACTGGCTGTTTTAACTTATGATCTGATGAATGCACTACAGTTCACAATCATGTCTGTGTATGACACAGGCAGAAAGAACATGGCTTGTCTAGATAAAATCTTGTTTTGGCAGCTCTTTGATTTGTTAAACATTTTTAGGTCCCTACCCTTGGCCAGCCAAGATCAATTTTCTCTTTCTAAATGCTTAAAATAATATAAATACTAAAATCAAGATACATTTTGCAGGCTGTTGATCAGTGAACACAGCAAAACTTGTAACAGTTACCATTATGTTGGCTTTAAACATTTTATTCAATATTTTATTCACATTTGTGAAACATTTTACATCATTGCTAGAGAAAAGCACATCATGCTAATCATTGCTTAATCTCCCAAAACACCTCTTCAAACCAGACTTCTATCATTTTTTATTCACTAGCATTATCTAGCCAAGGGACATTGAGGAGGCAAATGCTTTTTAGAACTGAAGCAGTGGCACTCCTTCCTTCTTTTCCTATATGGAGTAATACACATTTGCTGTTTACCTGAAAATGAAAAGCCACAAAAAATCACATATTCTGTCCTCAAATGCCCACAACCACCAACATACTTCACCTATCCACCATGTTAAAATATACATCTGGTGGTTCATCCCTGCTTGCCCCAGCACTACAAGTTCTGCCCCCCAAGTATGTTTGTGCCCTGCAATTTCTTTTGCTGACCCCAATCTGAAAAATTTGGCAGGCTTCTTAAGACTGCTGAAATTTTACACTCATGACACAAATATTTCCATTTACATACCTTTACCATGGAAATACCTCAAAAATCATTATTGTCACATTTAAATGATTTTATATTTGTGATGCTTGCATGAGTTTGTGGTGGCGCTCACCACTCAGAGTGTGCTAGTGGTGCCCCACAGACAGAAAAAAACTATCTCAAGATGGTAGGTCTGAATCCATATATGAACATCAATGCTTCACATGATTTACCATATAGGCATGAGCTAAGCAGGTACTAAAACTGCTCACTATGCCCAGCAACCACCCTAATAAGATGTTGAAACCTGACACAATCTGCTTACCTACTGTTCTTCCCCCATAGACTGCCCCACACTGGTCTTGACCCCCATCCCTATTAGTCATAGCCACCCCGAAAAGCTACCTCCTAAACAGCTCAAACTACAAGTTCTTATTCTTGTCATTGTGACAATCCACTTTTTGCAGACAAGAAGTGGGATGTTTTGCAGTTATTAAATCTCTATTTTGATACCCAACACACTCCAAAGATGAAACAAAAAGATATTTTTTGCTTCAAATAGGCACTGCATGAGGCAGGCCTGGAGGTCTCTGTGAGTTGATGCTGGCACAGCACTAAAAGCCCTATATAAAGTCTATGGGAGACCCAAATTCAAGTGGTCCGAGGGTTGATCCAAGGGGGGCCAAAGGGGCTGTTTCCCACACCAAAGCCTAAAATAGTGTCTTTTGCCTACCGAAAGATCCAAATTTAGGCCCTTTTAAAATACTATATTTTCGGAACGACATGATAAGTGGATGAGAATGAATTACATGAATATAAAGGACTTCTCCACTAGTGAAAATGAAAAACGTTCGGAGCTTTCGGCTATATTTTATCAGCCTTCGTCAGCGAGTGGTCGGATCGATCGGTGGACATCGGAAGACGGTCTTCTTAGCCCGGCTAAGAAGACGTCTTCCGATGTCCACCGATCGATCCGACCACTCGCTGATGAAGGCTGATAAAATATAGCCGAAAGCTCCGAACGTTTTTCATTTTCACTAGTGGAGAAGTCCTTTATATTCATGTATATTTTCGGAATTTCTTGATGGAGCCCCCTCCAAACATTGATTTTGTTCCTGGTTCCGCCAATGAGGGGTCCGACCCCCAAGGATTTCCACGCACGGGCTTAGAGAGATAGGTATCTAGGTACCCAGTTGCACGTGCCCCACTTGAGTGCCCGACTCGGCATACCAGTAAGCACAGCGGCAAAAAGTCTGCCTTCACTGTAGCACTTATATTAGGTTTAAGCAGTACCTATTTCTATATCATACTTAGTACCAAAATACCTGACTGATCAACACCTATACTCTCGCCACCTTGCCACCACCAAGGGCTTGCCACCACATGCGGAAGAAAGATAGCAACCGATATTTTCCTTCCTTTTCCCTGCCTTTCCGCTCCCTATAGCCGTCTATAATATTCTTACAGCGCCCAATGTATTATAAATGAATATTTACAGCGCCTAATGCGGCGGCTGGCGCAGTGCGTTGAAGGCCGAGCCGCTCAGCTGATTATAGCAGTGATGTGTTCGACCACGGAAGGAGAAGTGAATACGGCCGGTGACATAGCCTGGGGGCAATGGTGACAATGGCACTTTATCACCATTCGTGTCACCAGCCCATGTTGAGAGATAGGCGAGGGCCTGAACTTTTTCGACCCTAGGATGGAATATGGTTCGAATAATTCACCGCATTTACCAAATACGGTTAGTCGAACAAAGCTTATGGCGTGGACGGTTAAAAAGGGGCCAATCAAGTCAATCCAGATTTTGCAGTGTATGAGAATTAGAGGTGCCATTTTTGTAAATCGACCTGTGACTTTTGTCACCCGGTGGAACTCCAGCTGTCACCATTTAGAATGGCAAAATGGCAACTTTTTCGACCTCTGGGCAGCTCTCTCCAGTGTGGCTCTCGTTCTCTCGCCGCGCTTCTTGCCGAACTGAAGCTGCAATTTTGGGCTTTGTCGACTCCAGTCTCTTTGATTTTCCTGCTTAGCCGACGATCGGCTCCCGTGCCTTGCCTGGCTGGCTGGTATTGAGACCGTCATTGGTGACTGAGATGGGAACTGAGGCGGCTGACGTTTCTCTCGGTAGAGCAGGCACACAGGATATTTACCCTCAAATGCAATCAGGCATCGACTGTGATCTAATGTTAGGGCCTGCCGCATGACCAAATATGTATTGGGTCCCCCACTTTTCTGTGATGTGCCCCCGCATCGCAGATAAGAATATCAGCAGCTGTACTATCAAGCAAGAAACCCAAACTGGTCCGATAGCTTGCCCAGGAAACCTCTTAAACTTACCCGCGCCCCTAAATTTATCTGAGGTCCTAAGAGTCG
The DNA here is from genome assembly GCA_034440635.1 of Lepas anatifera. Lineage (NCBI taxonomy): Eukaryota > Metazoa > Arthropoda > Thecostraca > Lepadidae > Lepas > Lepas anatifera. The sequence continues at coordinate 152,852 of JAOTON010001694.1, forward strand.
AATTTAACCCTCGCCCCACCGGGGGCCATCGATGGCCCCCCTAAAGTTTTTCCGGGATAGCAGAAAAACGAAGAGGCGCAGCACCGCGGTTGAGGGCTCTACCTCTCACTGCATCATTTTGCCACCATCCCTGAAATTTTTTACCCCGGGTCACCCAAGGTCAGGTCACCAGACGAGGTCAACCAAGGTCACCTCACTTCAACTTTAGAGCTCTGTAAGAGCTACATTTCGAAGTCGATCGATTTGAAACTTCCTGCACTTTATGGCCCCTCCAGGGTCTACAAGGTGTATGTCCGGGATTTTTCGATTTCTTGCCCTGAGGTCAGGTCACGAGGTGACCTCTCCCATTGAAAAAGCATGGGGAAAAGCTGTCTTATGATCTAAAAGTCACAAAAGCGATTGAAAATGCTCAGCTTGATCAGAAAAGCATTCTTGAACACCCTTTCACGGATTCCAGGGGCCATATTTGCCCTTTGACTTCTCCAATGTCATCCAAGGTCACCAGGGGTCAAAAACAGTATTTTGACAATCACTTTTGACCTGTATAAGCTAGAGCGCTGAAACAAACACCATCGTGTTTGTCTCGTCATTGGCTTTCATTTGATATACGGCAAGGTCACTTTCTGACCTTTCGTGACCTCAGGTCATCTTAGGTCACGAGGTGACCTCTGGAGGTCAAACCACTGGCGGGAGGTCTTTACGTTTCACATAGCGGAAAAAGAAATGACAATTTCCTATCAAATGTACTTTACCAGACCTCAATAACTCTAATGGCATAAGAGTTATGTCCAGTTTGCTTAAGCATTGCATATTTGGGTGAAAATAGCCGATCTTGACCTAATTTGACCTCTGGAGGTCAAACAATTGACCTGCGCACTAAAACATGTGAAGTAATTTCTTACTGAATTCACGCGAGCTTTCTATTGCACTTTGCAGATTTGTGCTAACGCCCATATTTTCGGAGTTAGAGGAGGGGGCCATCGATGGCCCCCGGTGGGGCGAAGGTGGCGCTGGACCCCCGGTGGGGCGCGGGTTAAGGCCCCCTGAGCTGTTCGGTCCCCTGAACTGGCCTCTGATGCCATACACACACATAAAAATATTGAGACCCCTACACTGTAAACCAAATCGACGATGATGCAATATATGAATGGTTCTTTAAATCGAAGTCGTCAAGAGTTTACAGCTTCACTTTAGAGCCAGTGATTTGGAAACGGTTGTCTACATAAGTGGTAGCCATGCTCAAGGGCAGTTGGGTCATTCCACCATAAATCGACCAAGGCATAAAACCCTACTATTTTTGATTTCCACCAAAATTGGTATATGGGGACTCACAAAGGCGTAGAAGCCAACCATGGCACCCAAAAAAATTATTTAAAAATTGGTTTGAGAGAAATGGCCTCCGGCAATTTCTGAAGGTCATTATATAGGAATTGATTAGAATGCCTATAGCTCCAAAGGTTTTCAATATATTTCTAAAAATTTTATAGTTTTAGGATTTAAATTTTACGGGACACATTTTGGCTATCTTTAATTTTGAAATTTAAACAAAAAATGTTTGGTGACCTCATGACCTAGTTTTATAACGGTGACCTTGACCCGTAGTACAGTGAAATTCCAAAATTCGCTTGAAAGCGTTTTGACATATGGCAGTAGTCTTTCATATCAAATAAAGAAAAAAATGGCTTTCCAAATGCATATACTACTTTTAGCTTCATATATATAACACTAGGTGTAACTGTGGAGCTATGCTATCGTAACTCATGTTCTAATTGACTTGCAACTTTAAGATAAAACATTTGAAGAATCAAAATCAAGCAGTCAAACTATAGTTGAAGCATTTTAACACAAACACAGGAGTAGGGGCTACCCTCCCCTATTTTGAATTCACATTATTATTCCTTTGGGAATGAACTTAGCTGTTGTAAATGTCATGGCTGGTTGTTTGGATCATTGTACATCTTTTGAAAATAAATGTGTTCCCGTCACACTGAATGACCGAAATATAATGTCATTTCCAGAAGCATTTAACCCGCGCCCAATGGGGGTCCGGCGCCACCTTCGCCCCACTGGGGGGCCATCAATGCCCCCATAACTTCGAAAATATAGAAGTTAGCGCAAAGCTGCAAGAGGCATTGGAAAGCTCATGTGAATTCAGTACGATTTTACAAACACATTTAAGCGCTCAGGTCTATGTTTTGACCTCCAGAGGTCAAGTTATGTCACGATAGGCTATTTCCAGTAAAACATGTAGTCCTTAAGAAACCTGAACATAGCCATTAGAGCTATTGAGATCTAGCAAAAATCATTTGATAGGAAAATGCCAGAACTTTCTCTGCTATGTGGAACATAATGGCCTCCCGTCAGTGGTTTGACCTCCAGAGGGTACCTCGTGATTTAATATGACCGGAGGTCTCGAAAGGTAAGAAAGTGACCGTGTTGTATATCAAATGAAAACTGGTGACGAGACATACACGATGACCTTTGATTCAGTGTTGTTGCTTAATTAGGTCAAAAAATTCTTCAAAATGCTGTTTTTGACCTCTGGTGACCTCTGATGATCTCAGATAGGTCAAAGGGCAATATCGCCCCTGGGATCCATGAAAGGGTGTCCAAGAACGCTAGTCTGAGCAAATTGACCATTTACGATTATTTTGTGACTTTTAGCTCATAAGACAGCTTTTCCCATGTTTTTTTCTATGGAAGAGGTTACCTTGTGACCTGACCTCAGGTCACCAAATCTAAGAATCCCGTAGATAATTTTTGTAGACTCTGGAGGGGTCATTAAGTGTCGAAAGTTTTAAATCGATCGGCTTAGAAATGTAGCTATGGTAGAGCTCAAAAGTTAAAGTGAGGTGACCTTGGCTGACCTCGCCTGGTGACCTGACCTAGGGTGACCCAGGGTAATAAATTTCAGGGATGATGGGAAAACAATGGGGTATGAGGTAGAACCCTCAACCGCGGTGCTTCCCCTCCTTGTTTTTCTGTTGTTCCGAAAAAACCTTAGGGGATCATCGATTTTATTATTCTAGGTGGGGCGAGGGTTTAGGAAGATTATTGGATTTTGAGGCTTTGTGTCGCGTTCCCCCGGAGGTAGCTTGAATTTAAAACATTTTATGACCTCAGTTCGGCTTTTATAGCCTTTGATTACTCTTGTGGCAGAGATCAAAGGAGATCAGAGATTACTCTTGTGGCATTTTCAAACGTGTTTAAACTTGACCTATGGTAATCTCGTAGTGAATTTTGCTCAGCATGCTTATTATTTTATCTCTTTTATAATGAAGAAGTTTTAGGCGCTAAAAACAAATAATTGGTGATTTTTAGTGGTACATTGCATTGCATGGGACTGGTTCAGAGCTCAAGAGTACTCCTTACAAGTGAAAGTAACTAGTTTAGAGTCCACATCATTTAAATGGACTATTCACAAGCCATTCTGAGTCATTTACGCCAATTTAGTGAGTTTCTAATCATCTGTCACTGCTAACACCCCCTTCAAGGTCAAATTAGTTCAAAGGTTGAAAAAGTTCAAGTCCGTTTTGGAAGAAAAACGTCTTGTTCAATGTCATTTTCATGCAAATGGACTATTCATAAGAAATTTTGCGTCAGTTAAGCCAAGTGCCTGCTTCATCATCTGTTATTGCTTACACCCCCTTCAAGGTCAAATAAGGTCAAATTTCGAAAAAGGTCATGTCTATGTAATATGCAAAACAACTAGTTTAGTGTCCATATCATTCAAATTGACTATTCATTAACCATTCTGCATCATTTACTCCAAGTAAGTTTGGTTCTTCAATTGTTATTGCTTACACCCTTTCAAGGTAAAAAAGGTCACAGGTCGAAAAAGGTTAAGCCCGTATCGGAGGCAAGTCAAATAATTCGGTGTTTAGAAATAATCATCATTTATAAATACCGAATTGAAACACGCATCTGTAGTCGATATGCGACACAGAGATTCAGATATATTCAAAAAAGGTCCACTCAAGAGGGCTTTTCACTTGTCAACGTCGACATGATAAAACAATAAAAGATAACGTAAAAGACATAAAATCAACACCTATGCACTCGCACATCACGCAGCACCAAAACACACATCACATCAGCCCAACCATGCCGGAGATTTTATAAAATTCCTAAGACTGGTCTTAAAATGCGGATCACCCGGCTGAAGCCCACTCTGGCTTAGTGCTGCCACCCCACGATAGGACAGACGCCGGCGGCCGGACTCCGTGCGTATCAAAGGGAGGGTTCACAATGCGGCGCCGCGAGTGTCATGTTGGTGCAATTGGCTGGCTCTCCTGCCAAAAGTCTGCCACACATATTCCGGGAGTCCAGTCACTACAATCCGTTCAACGACACGCACAGTCGAGAAACAAGCCAGCTGCTTGGCAGTAAGCCAGCCAAGCTCCGAAATCGCGTCAGATATGTGGTCATATCGCCTCCGACCAGTCACAACTCGTGCAGCAAAGTTTAAGATTTTCTGGACACGGCGCAATTGCACCTCTCCACAAGAGCCGTAAATAGACATACAATACCGAATGATAGATAAAACAAGTGATTCCACAATGACCTTGAGGACGCGCGCGGGGATTACGTGACGAGCATGGCTAAGCGCTATTAGAATTCCGATACACTTCTTTGACATAACATCAATGTGTGACTGATAATTCATGTTTCTATCCATGGTAAGCCCTAGATTTTTAACGACTCTGGCATCGGGAACTTTGGTACCGCAGAAAGTGATGGCTACTGGTGGAATGTCGCAAAGAATAGCCGGCGTACCGAGAACCACCATCTGGGTTTTCTGGGCATTAACCTTCATGCCATTGGCACAAAACCATTGGTACATGGTGCAGAGGGCGACCTGCATGCGTCCAACCAACTGTTCCAAATCACATTTTTTACCACTGACGAGAATCTGTGTGTCGTCAGCGTACTGGACCACAGTCACGTCGCTGCCAACACAAAGACTCAAGTCATTGGCGTACAACATGTACAAGAAACAAGACAAGGCTCCACCTTGAAAAATTCCTATGTTATTTTCACGTGATCTCGACACTACGCAGGCGCCGTCTGCCCCACTGCGTACCTAGACCTGCTGGGTGTGTCCCTCAAGGTAACTGCGAAACCAGTCTGCTTCGACGCCATACAAAGATAGCTTTTCGAGCAATTTCGAGTGAGGAACAACTTTCAAAGCATTTAAAGAGATCCAAGAGCACTAGTATACAAATTTCGCCTTTGTCTATGGCCTGGAGTGCTGCATGTGTAATGACATGAAGAGCAGACTCAGTAGAGTGAAATTTCCTATAGCCGTGTTGAGCGTCCGAAAGCAATTTGTTGTTTTCTAGGTATTGGATAAGTTGTTTTTGCACAACACGTTCAACCAATTTGGAAATGGCCGGAAGGATTGATATAGGTCGAGTGTCAGATGGCTTCGCAGTTACCTTGCCTTTCGGAATAGGTGTTACGAGAGCGTGCTTCCACTCCCCTCGGAACTGAGCCAGTAGTCAAACTAGTATTACAACATCCAACAGAGCTGGTCCTAACCCGAAAAAGAACTTTTGGAGCATATAAATGCTAACACCATCCGTACCGGCAGATTTTGAAGGTCGCATTGATGCCAAAGTGATGCAAAGAGTCTGCAAGTCGATTGGTTGAATTTTAAAAGAACAGGTCGGTACTCGAGGTAAAAGAGTTGGGACAACTTTGGTGGCTGGAGGGACACTGGCCGCAGTGGTCGGGCCAATCGAAATGTAAAAGTCGTTAAGCGCGTCCGGCGTGATGTTGGGTATGACACACTGCTGCTTCTTGCCTCCAATCACCGGTCGCAGCACCCGCCACAAGCCGCCGCGCCCTCCCCGGCTCCCCCGGCTTAGAGTTATCATTGAGGTCACGCAAGGTCAAATAAAGATCATTGAATGTTAAAAGAGGTCATAGAAGGTCTCACCTGATAAAAATGAACCTCGAAGGCTGGAGGAAAATATCCGGGGACAGTTCATGAGCAAATGAGGCAAAAGAACGATAAGAGTCTGGAGCATTCACGTGAAAACGGGTACAGGCGCCCAAATGACCCCAACATGCCTCCACTCTTGAGGTCATATCTCCGTGACCTTGAAGGGTAGGAACAATTATTTGCAAGATGTCCGCAATGAACGCGTCAGAGGCTATACAACATTTCAAGACGCTAACTTAAGAAGCTCATTTTCAATTCTTGAAAAACCTGAGGGGGGTTTGCAACACCCCCCCTGCACGTGTAATGGTTAAAACCCCTATGGCGTTGACGGGAAAGAAATTGGTTGAAAAGTCCATGGCTCCCCTCTTGAATTCGGACGTTCCGTCGTCACTGGCATTAATCATACCGTGAGTTACTACGGTACAGCTTCATAGTGACACCTAGTGTCATGTTTCAGAAGTAAGAAGTAGCATATTTAGTGCGCAAGCCATTTTTCTTATTACTTTACCTAAAATATTATTTCCAAAGGTAAAAATGTTTTGACACGAATTTATACATTTCACTGTACTGCGGGTCAAGGTCACCGTTCAAAAACTAGGTCACGAGGTCATGACGTCAATTTTGCAGAAATATCAAAATCGAAGATAGCAAAATTAAAATATGCTAAATGGTGAACAAAAATGTAAAATATCGTTACAACCATTAACAAAATGGCAGAACTATAGGCTTTCAAAACAATGCCTACATGGTGACCCCCCAAAAATTCCGGAGGCTATATCTGCCCTACCAAATTTTCAAATAATTTGTTTGATGCCATGGTTAGATTCTACACCTTTGAAACCCTCTTGACACCATTTTTGGAGAGAATAAAAAATAGAAGGGTCTTATTTTACGAAATTTTTGGTCGATTTATGGTGGAATGACCCAGTTCAGTCACGGTGTGGGGAAAATAAAAATTTGCCCCATTGCTCTTCGTTCTTTTAAAAGGTAGAACAATGATGAGCAATTTCCATACCAGCTCCCGGTTTTACTACGGAAAAATCAGCCAGACAGAAACTGGAAGGTCTTCCATTCACTAGATGATGCCTCGTCATATTATTCAACGTACTATACAAACGGGGTAACAATATTTATACGGTTTGAGATTATTTTATCCCTCTCAATATCTTTCCTTACGAACCTCCGGATCGCTTACGTGCCTTCAAGGGAAATAGTATACTTGAGATGAAAACCTGTCTCGTATGGTCGCCTTTGTCACAAAGTAAAATCATTGCTATGAGTATCTCAGTCTTCTGTTTCTGCTGAAAATCTTTGTGTAGCCACAAAAACCTTTATATTACCGACCTGCCCATTTTCCTATAAGAAACGCCCGTATTCTTATCGCGTTCTCGTTTTATTACGGTGGTTGTCGATTCAATTACGCATCCTCGTGCACGTATGTACCTGGCAGAAAATCGTCCGATTACGAGCTTACGCGGTTTAGAGATACGTCATGAACGGAGCAGCCAATCATGGAGGAGTATTCGAAATTCGGCGGAACGACGCGTTCTATCCCTTGTGAATGTAACTGGGTCGGTCATTTTGCTCCGGACTGCGCTGTGAAGTGCATTTACGTGTTTCTATTGCTTTGAACTTTGGTTGGAGGAGAAGCATCAGGGACCGATGGTGAGTACAATTGCATTACGTATTGATCTGCTCTCCTTTTTTGACAGTCGCGAGAGCATATGTCTAGTAACAATTATAAGCGCGTACATTTTCTTTGCTTTAACTGGCAGTGTCAGATATCAAATATGTTTTAATAAAATAACTATAGGTGCAGCCAGGGGCGAAGCCTAGGGGGAGGGTGTCTGGGGGCCGGGCCATAAGCGATCATCGCCATTATTCGGCATGCAATAGAGATGTTCAAATTTGCCCATTCACTTAAGAGGATAGAACGTGATGCATGCGTTCACGGTTTGCTAATTTTTTTATCAGCAATGAGAGCAGGTATACTAGCAAAACGTTTGGAATGGTGCCAACAGGTAAAAACAAAGTTTAATAGAATATCAATCACAGCATTATTCAGTAATACAACCTTAAAAGTAAATGTGGTGATTAAGCTAATTAAAATGTACATACCTACGTGTGTTTCAGAGGATCAAATGGTGGACACGTTGATTCAAATAGTGTCAAACGCAGACTTCAGTTCTGGAGTTCGCAGCTGTACGAGCATGAAGGGGAGCTGCACGTCGGAACAGTGTACGTGTGTTTCCAAGACAGTAGCCCCCTGGAGCAGCTGCTGCTGTGGGCGCTGGGCTTCGTAGTCTTCCAGCTGTCGTTCCCAAATCTGAGGAACGGCATGGACGGCAAAGAAAAGGGGCGGCAGTGGACACTATAGCGGCCAGTGTGCTGCGGTATATGCTGGGTGTGAATGGGGTATCCTCGCTGCCGATGTAGGCTACCAAGTTTATGGCCAGACTGCATCGTTAAGTGAAGGCAAGTGTAGTGTAGGGAAGGCAACTCAAGTGAAGTGAAAGGAATGGACGTGAAGCGTATACCTGTGTCGTAAGTAGTACGCCCGCTTGATTAACACCAAAATGATTTTACTTCTGCTTGCCTGCGTTCAACCCTGAGTAATTTATACTTGAGAAAATATTGTGCTCCATGTTTGATTGGCATTAGAAGGTCAAAATGTAATGTTACTACCCACTCTTTCCTATAGGTGTGGTTATAATGTGGCCCAAAACTTACACGAGCTTTAAAGTTGGTCTTAAACCTGACACCAGCATGTTGTACACGCGTCACTTGTATTGTTTGTACGGATGTAATTCATAAGAGCAATGATATTGACGTTATTTTTATGGCTTTTCAGATGTGTCTCGTTTTCCTCCTCCAGCTTAAGTGATGAGGCTCAGTAATAAATAAATTCCTGAAGCTGGAGAAGTAAAAAAACGAGATGCATCCGTTACTTATCTTAAGATGGTGTAAATATAGCAAGTGTTACATTATATATTATCTACATATTGCACCATTTGATGTGTGTATATTAAAGCAATACATCATATGCTTATAGCTGAAGTGCTATGCGAAAGAACTAACAACAATACACATGGCTCGTACGCCTATGAGTTGGACATGAATATATGGGTATAATGCGCGTCCTCATAGTGGTATAGCCCATCCTCGTAGCATCAGGAGAGGCAGATCTGTGAGTCATCACCGTACGAGGCACTCGCAACCTAACAAGCTGCGAAGTTTTAAAACCACGATAGTGCGGAAAACTCGTAGGACTTCCGGCATCATTATTCTGCGGGAATTGAAAACAGCAATTAAAGGGAGATACGCGAAAAAAATTTATTGTGGTTTCTTGATATTTGAAAAATCCTGATCCTGAAAACAATAACCATTTTTGTATCTTCGACCAATTGTTTGGGAGGCCACATCACAATTATCTAAATATTTATCAATAGAAGTTAGAGTATTAAACCCAGCACTCCATCACTAGCCAGGGACAGTCGTTTCTCGTTGCCATGGTTACTAAAATTGTGTTTTGATGTTTTTCATATAATGTATTTGTATTCAAAATATATTTTTACACTTTTTAGCCATTAATTTTACAAATTTATTCTACAATGAAGATTTGAAAAAAGATTTCAACCTCTTACCTACCGTCCGACCCGACCTAATCGGAGATGTGTTCGGCTGCAGGCGGACTGGCAGGTTTTTCTGCAACGCGCATGCGTAATATCGCATTTTAAAGAATGCAGACGGCAGCCAGCCCGTAATATGCAGGATTGCTCCTGCGCACCACAAAAGAGTTTGTAGGTTGCCAGCAGTCCAAAACACCTCTGTTCGAGTTTTGCAAAACAAACCCAGGAGCCGGCCGGGAGTGATGCAAATTGCTGTTGACTCACTTCAAAACCCAACTAGAGATGAAAATCTGTCCGGCGGTACCCCGAAGGCTGTAATGGGCTCGGCTTGGTGAATTAAGGACAGTGAAGACCCGTTTTTAGTGTTTCAAGTGTGTAAACTATGGTGCTCTGAACAGAAGCATACAATGGCTGATCCAGGTTTTCTATTGTAGGGGGGAAAAGGTGCATTTAGATCAGAATCTATGAGCGCCGAGGATGGCCAGGGGTTGTGCTGTAGAGTTGATGTGTCATGGGCGGATCCAGGGAGGGGGGCAAGGGGGGCACGTGCCCCCCCCGATCGACCCTCGGCGCCCCCTGAAATGTCGCTTCCCACCCCCCCCAGGATACGAAAGTCGGCGCCCACCGACAGGATTTGGCGCCCACCTGATAGGTTTTGCCGGTCATAAGTGGCGCCCCCCCGGAAGGTGCCCCCCCGATCGGCAATCCTGGATCCGCCTATGTGATGTGTATCGGAGGGACCAAATGTGTATCGGAGGGACCATCGCCCCCCAAAGCGTTGGAGGGGGACCAAACTATCTTTTGGCCCCCCAAAACGCCGGATACATTTTTGAAAAAAGTGTTTACCCTAGGTCTGTAGAGTAAAAAATATTCGCTCCCCCTCGCCCCGGAGAGCGATCATGTACTTGGAGATGTAGCTTTATACTAGGTCTGACCAGCACTGAAAGAGATGTTTACACAAGGTCTGTAGAGCAAAAAAATATTCGCTCCCACCCAGGAGAGGCAGACATGGGTTTGCCCCCCCTAATTCTAGGTGCCGTGGCGGCGCTCATTGGCACAAGTGTTCTGTCGTTGGAGCATCTTACCCTCTAGCCCCCAGCGGAAATGAAAATGACCTTGCGGGAAATTTACAATTTTAATGTCACCTAATTTAACACGCGCTTTGACGGGGGTCTGAGCCACCTTCGGCTTGACGAGGGGGTTGGGTACCTGCCCCCTAAGATCTCGAGAACCACGGTAGGTAGCGAAAAACGGTAAATGGCGTTGGGAAGCCCACCTACTTCTTTATCGAAAATATATGAACCATTTTTTTTGTCAGGTCGCATTTAAGGTCACGAGAGGTTGAAGCATGCCGTCCTACAAGTCTGCAAAGTATGGCAGCAGGCCAGACGAGTCGCACCAGCCATCTAAAATTCTCGCACCGCCAGCCACCATAAATTCGCACCAAGCTTCCATATACCAGGGAGAAAAACGCACCCATTCCTACCCACAAGATGCAATGCTACCTCTCTTATTAGTTAGTTAGTTGAGGACTTTTCATAAGGCCCCCTCCTGTATCTTTATAACCATATCGCCATTATTTGTTTTGGGTTTCAGTGTCACCTTCCTCGCACCAGTCTCACAAATTCGCACCAGGTTGGTAAAATTTGCACCACTCGCTCCTGTCTCCAAGGGCACTCACACCAACGAGATCTCGTCAAAATGTCATACTTTGCACACTGGCCGTCCGAGGGATAACATATAAATTAAGGTTTTCGGCCATTACATCTGAACAAGTAAAGACAGAGCAAAACGACTTTTGAACTATAGGAATCCTCGTAGCAAGCCGAATCGAATGATATATGATTTGACCTTGCTAGGTCAAATCAAGGATTTGACCTGACCTGAGGTCAGGTCAAGGTCAAATTATATAAAATTTATATGATTAGAACTGCAAAGCCAAGGCGAGTCTAATGCAACTAGAATGAACGCTTTATCACCATCCGTTACTGATTTATTCAGTAAAAACCATTTTTACCGTGTATTTCCAACGGAGATGGCATGCCTTGTACCTGACCTTAGGTCATCGATATCAAAAATACCGGAAAATATTTTAGAGAACTCGGTGGGCCCATTATGTGATGAGTTTCAATCGGATAAGTTCACCCTGCTCCGACTTATGTTATCTTAAACTTTTTTTGAGGTCAGGTAACTTTACCTGTACTGGTGATCTGACCTGAGATGACCTAACCTTCAAATTTTCACAGAAGTTGTAAAAATGATGAGGGAAAAGGTATGCCAAGTATGGCGGCGCTACGCGCCGCCGTTTTTCTCCTGCCTCCAAAAAGCCGAGGGGGGGGCGGGTACCCGCCCCCCGTCAATGCGCGTGTTAACATAAATACCAGCCATATGTTCAGCCGGAACATTTTTCAATGGATATTTATTTTCAGGCATTTTCTCAACTTTGTCATGCTAAATCAGGGCACAACACAACAAACGTGGGAGGCATTTTCTTTCGAAGATCTAGCAACTTCACCAGAAAACGATCTAATTTGTGTTAAAATGCTTAGGTAAATACCGTGGAACAAAATTTATGTACCAATGTAGTGATTTATATTCATCACGGCAGCGAATAAGCTCCTTTGACATCACATTGAGCGCAATTTTTCGGAAAGACTATTTAATTCAGCACCATCTCGGCAGACATTTCCAAATGAAATATCGCAATCCATAATCATACATTTAATCATGATATAGGTGAGCAGAGAATCGACGGTATACAAATGCTAAACGAAATCGTAACGCCGTGCACATGTTTTGTGTGGTGTCGCGTCCATTTCCACACGTATTCTTGCATGGTTTGCGCACTAACGCAGTCTCAGCCACTGAGCCGTTCGTCACGATAAATATATGACGAATGCTTCACTTCTTGTTCAGATGCACCAAAAATGGGACACGGTGTACAAAGGTCACACTACTATACATAACAGGGAAGCCAACAGTTTTATTTGACTAGCATACATAAGTGATAAGTTTACGGCGGAAACAAACTACGCAACACAAAATGTACAGATCACGCATAAAATTTTGCCCCTGCCCATTGTTGGGTATGCAGGAGTGCCCTTCCCTTTCCCATATGCCCATTTACTTTACGAAGAAAAACAAAGAAGAAAAATGAATAGCAAATATTATGGGCCACACCACTCCCCGCTATTTTTTTAGGTTTTAAAATGTTTTTGCGCAAGGGACATCCAAATCACAAAAACACATGTAAAAAACCAAACGTACACACAACTGTTATCACTTCTATCATAGATATATATATCAATGCACGTTCCTAAAACATATAAATAATCCTTTATCAATCACCGACTCGTACCTCTGACGGGGCGCTACAGCGGGTAAACGCCCGATTAGTATACGAACTGGGTGCAGATACAATATTATCAATAATAGCTGGCTACCTGAGGATACTACTCAATCACTTTTACTAAATGTAGTAACGCATTCTCTTCATTTCCCGACGACTTTTCTGTTCTGCCCTTGCCTTTCGCTTCCCCTCCGCATACAACCGTTGCAGCCACTTCACCCGCATGTGTGTCCTCGTCACCGCGTACTTTCGCGCTACCTTTTCGTGAAGGTCCGGGAATTTAACCAGCACATCAGAAGTCAAACGGCGAATGAATCCTGGTTTCCTATCGATGTCGCTTGGTCCATGTATAGCACAAACTAAAACCTCTAGCTCCCCTACTTGCCTAAGCCACTTTTCACTTGGTATTGTGAGACCACCCCGATTGAGACGTTGCAACCACTCCAGTTTCCCACTTTCATCTACTACAGGCACGGTCGATGATATGTATCAGAGAGAGCTGTCCACAGATTTGCATTTTGCAACAACAAAGCCCGCCACGTAGGCCGGTGCCTGCTTACAAAGTTTTTGGTTCGCGTCCCCTACTGATGGAGCAGCTCGTTCCGCGGCGTCGTCCTGGTCATCCTCGTCCAGCCAGTCCTGCTCCGGGTTGTCCGGTACCGGTGGAGCGGGGCACGGCTGCACCCTCTCCATCTGATCACACACAGCAGCGATGTCATCAAGCTCTTTAGTAATGACTGTCGGGGGGGGTGTCCAGTTGCAGGGTAGCCGCACTCAGGTATGTTGATTCTTCTTCTTCTTCTTCCAGCGAGACTGGGGCTCCATCAGCATGTGGTCTAGCATGAGAACACGAGTCTTGGCCTCCACCGCCGTTGGGTGGGTGCTGCCTGCTCCCAAGCCCCTGACCTGAGAGAAGAAGTTCGTTACCATGTCCTGATTCACCCGAGACGTCAGAAAGTACTTGACACCGTAGATGTTCTTGAGCATGCTGTTGACATCGCAGGGCTGTTAAGGACATGATGAACCGGTTCTGGAATGGTACCTGCTCTGGCATCCGACTCGGGAGTCCCGATTCAGCCGCATGAACTCGAGCAGAGAAGTATACTGAGCATTGATGGTGTGCTCCAAGCCGAATGCTGACCGATGAGCCTTGCCGTCCAGGAAGCACCGAAAGTTGCAGGTGTCGAACATCTCGTCGCAGGTGATGATGAACTGAGCCTGCTTGACGAAGCGCTGACCGAATAGGTGGAGTTGACACTTTCCCACGCGCTCGCTGAGCATCTGGGCCGCTGGACGTACTCGCTGTCGCTCCTGGCCAGTCACCTGACGGAATTTTTTGGTATAAACTTCATCTGACAATCATCAACTGATGGGCGATTGTCAAAACGAACAGTTTTATTGGATATTTTGCTATACCGAGCAAATAACTGACACTTAGCCAAATATTCACAATCTAGTCATTTATCATGATTGTTCAACTTAACAAATATTAGGAGATGAAACATGTTCAGCTCTCACACATTTATAGATATGTTTTAAATCTATTTTCACCTATCAGGGAAAGGTTCATAATGTCTTTTTATTCAAAAGAGGACCACTAAAATTATTGCTATGTTCCCGTTGCCAGAGAAAAATATATTGATATGTTCATTCGAATGAGTGACCTGAGATTCATTTGATAGCAATGCAATCCATTTTGCCTCTGCAAATACAATTGCACACAGTATATTCATAAAAATGGTACAAACCAAATGGAAAGGTGCACTCCCGAGCACTGACTAATTTAAAATCCTATACAAATCATTTAAATTTCACGTCCAGCACATATAAAAAGAGCGCAAGTAAAAGTTTGATGCACAAAACTGATGGCCCATGCCTTTATATGCTTCAACTGAAGGGCGTGGCAAAGCAGAAGCTCAGCATTGTCCTTTGCCAAAAGCTGCTGGGGGAGGCCCTTGTCTACTACCAGTGCTTCTGGACCCGGTAGCCTCAGACCCTGGTCCAATATGTGGTTCCTCAGCAGCTTCAGGAAGTGAGGGACCATCCACAGATCTTAAGTTACTGGCAGCACCTGAAAAATTCATACAAGCATGAGGAAAGAACAGGCCAAAAATATGGAATAGAAGACGTCAATTCCCTGGACTTAAATGTGAGCACAAACTTGGCTTAGGGCCAAAATTGTTTTATAAGAATGCTATCCATCACATTACTGTATCATACACAATACTGTATTAGTTATTACACAAAATTGACAGCAGCAAAGGAAGCAACAGAATCATTGTTTGCTACAATATACCATGAATATACCAGGGTGCAAAGTATGGTACTTTTGACAAGGACTAGTCAATGTGAGTGCCCCTGGAGACAGGAATAAGTGGTGCAAATTTTATTAACCTGGTGTGAATTTGTGACTGGTGCAAGGGAGGTAACGCTGAAAACCAAACAAATAATGGAAAAATGGTTATAAAGACACAAGGAAAATTGCATCATGTGGGTAGGGACCTGTCTGCAAAGTATGGCAGCAGGCCAGACAAGCTGCACCAGCCATCTGAAATTCTTGCACTGACAGCCACCAAAAATTCCCACTAACCTGTCATATTACCAGGGAAAAATGCTCTCTTTCCTACCCACATAACGCAATGCTGTCTCTCTTATTAGTGAGATAGTTAAGGACTTTTTCAAGGCCCCCTCCTGAGTCTTTATAACCATTCAGTCAATATTTGTTTGGTTTTCAGTGTCACCTTCCTTGCACCAGTCTCACAAATTCACACGAGGTTGATTGAATTTGCACCACTTGATCCTGTCTCCAAGTACACTCGCTCCAATGAGATCTCGAAGAAAATGCCATACTTTGCACATTAGGGTAGGGATGGGTGCTTTCTCCCTGGTATACTGCAGATTGTTGTGAATTTAGGTGGCTGGCTGTGCAAATTTGTGCCAAAGTTTTAGATGGCTGGTGCGACTCTTCTGACCATCTGCCATACTTTCCACAATGGTGAATATATATAAAACATATATCATGTTTGCTACAAAGCAATGAAAAGGAGATCAGAGAAAATGGAAATTATTAATAAGCAGCCTCCCCACACACCAAAATGGATATGTGCACCGGTTGGAAACAAAAGTTTCTTCTGGAAATCAAGTTTATGCCTCCAGATATATGCAGGATCTGCGCTGCCCCAAATGCCTCAAGAAACCAGCCACATTCTTCAGACAGAATATCATTGAGGACAGAAAATAGAGTTGTTGTTACCCACATCATGCATCTCCAACATAGAGGAAGGATAAGACTTCTAAATTTACCCCTTCTAGCATACAGGAGAAAAAGAGATGAGCTTGCCATAGTACCTCAACATGTATAGATCAAGGCATGTTAAGGTCTAATTTGAGCTATCTGAATGCTCTGTTTAATCTTTAATTTAAAAGGTTCAAGGGCCACATAGGTTGCCAAAACCACAAAAAATGTCTTGTCTATCTTTTAACACCCGCACTGGAGGGGGTCTGGCACTAGCGCGCACTGGAGGGGGGCCTGGTAGGCCCCCTAAGGTCTCGGAAACTAAGAGGCATAGAAAAACGAAATTTGAGAGGTGGGTGGGGGTTATAGTGATCTACATCATGACCAATTTTTATTGACCTAGGTCAATATCTTTAAGGTCAAACGAGGTCATAAAGGTCAAAACTTGGCCATGCTAGGGACCGACTGGTAAATGCCGTGATTATGCGGGAAATGGCGGGAATCAGTTAAAAGTGGACCAGGGTCATATAGAGAAGGTCTCAAAGAGCCTTTCCCTTCCATTTTGGGGTCAAGGTCATTCAAGGTCATTGACCTGTAAGGTCACAATATAGTATACTACTTATAATGTACACTTTGAATAACACTATAGCCACTGTTTGGCGGGAAATAAGGATTGACCTTTGCCAATGACTTTTGACCTTGACCTTTGACCTTGA
The DNA here is from genome assembly GCA_034440635.1 of Lepas anatifera. Taxonomy (NCBI): domain Eukaryota; kingdom Metazoa; phylum Arthropoda; class Thecostraca; family Lepadidae; genus Lepas; species Lepas anatifera. The sequence continues at coordinate 169,728 of JAOTON010001694.1, forward strand.
CCTTGGTATTGGGGTACCTTATCGACGACGTCATAGCATAATGTACGTCAGACCGGGTAACGTCATTTGACCGGAAGCACTGTGGTCAGTGACCTTGAAAGTGCAGATATTACCTTGACCTGTGACCTTTGACCTTGACCTTGACCTTCATGTGAGGTGACCTTGACATATCATCCCGGTTATATGGTGTTATGACTTCACCACTCGGTGTCCAATGCAAGCTAACTGGTCCGACCGTGCAATTACGGCGATCTCAAAATGCAGGTCTGATTTTGAAAGCCTATAAGTCGACAAATTTTCGACCGATTTAAAAAAATATTCACCAATCGACGCGCTATTAAATTCTGTTTAATGCAGCAAAGTATCGTGTTTCGACTACGAGCGGTTCTCCGGCCACCTCGGAAAAACAGGTGGGGGGGGCCTCCGATGCCCCCTCCAGTGCGCGTGTTAAGAATGACAAATATTAAAGAACATCTATCTTTAAAAGTTAGCATACTCACAGAGTTCACTTACAGTTGGTACAAAAATATTTAATCCGTCATCAACATTAGCACAATATCATAGTTTCTCCAGAACCTACATGTATGATCGCGCACCAACATCCCCCAATCTCCTTCCCTTATGCTTTCTGACTGAAAACAACGTTTTATGGTACTTGCTCAGAGTACTGTTGTAACTAACTATGGTGTCTCTATTGGTTTGCTAACTATGATGGCACGGCGGATGGGCCGATGGGCTTTATTTTTCTGAAGCCATTCACATATATTCGGTGGTTCAAAGAAAAAAAACAGGCACAAAACTGAAGATTTCTTCTGCATCACCTCTGCAAAATACTATTTGTACTATTACCTGTAGAAGATAACATGAATACAAGAACGACAACTCTCACTAAAATCTTCGAAATCCCCTATATACAGTGACGGATCTAGGATTTCGTTAAGGGGGGGGGCAGGCTCGGAGGGCGCCGAACCTGGGGGGCGCCGAACCTGAGGGGCGCCAATTTCAGTGGCGGATCTAGCCGGTCGGTTTGGAAGGGAGAAACCACAGTCGAAAAGCAAAAAAAAAAACGTCACGCAGTCAAACGCTGCGCTGCCAATATCACTTGCCGGTAGAATTTTGGGGTATTTCAGACGAAAAGCTAAAAAAGGGCTCGAGATACTTCTTCCTCTCCAAGGCTGGCTATACTATGGAGGTCTGGCTATACTTTAACTGAGAATTATTGATATTTACTCCATGATTCTGATGACGGGCTGTGCCCGAATATATAATCTTCAGTGTTTTTACGTTTCCGGATTCGAGGGGACAGGCCAGGGAACATCTTATCAACTTATGTTCTGTTTGAAGTTGAGAGTTGAAACACCAAAATCTTGCTTATAAACTAAAAAGGAGTAGGGGAAAAAGGAGGTCGATCGCTTTGGGGGCGAAAACATAGTTTTGTCCCGAGCTTTTCCGTTTGGGAATGCCATTTTTCACCCCCCCTGGATCCGCCACTGGCCAATTTACCACCCGAAAGGCGGCCAGTGTCAATGAAAAACGCGTAAAAGGATTTTTAAATGCTTATTTTCATGAAGGCTTCCTCTTAGTAAAGACATGTTCACGTTTACCATCAAGCATATTTCGGGCCAGCTAACGACTGGTACCTTGGTAGAAAATGTTGAAAGCACCCACTGACGCTAACTGAAGCACGATGAGCAAATAATACAGTTATCTTCGGTCATGGCGAAAACTGGGGCGTCGTATCCACCACCTCCACTTATCACAGTTGTCCTGGCTAACGGCTCCATACTGAAATACCCGATTGACGCTAACCTGAGCCTCATAGGCCGCAGAACCTCTGCGGGCCTGGGCCCCTGAGTTTTTGGTGACTTCCCTGAGTTTATATCGAGTCCCCTCAGCTGATCTGGGACCGCTTTAGTTAACTAGGCTCTCACACTGAACTTGAAACCTATATGTCGCCGCTGAAGCCTATTAAGCTTTTCGGGGCCCTTTTATTGATATAGGGCCCCATCAACAGGTCCTGGGCCCTCTGAGCTAAAAACTGGAGCTCTGAGCTCTGAGCCCCAAGCTGGATTAGTGTCCCTTAAGCTGGTTATTGTCCCCTGGGTTGGTATCGTTTTCGTTTAACTGAAATAGATCCCTTCAGCTTGTTTGGGGCCCGCTGTGCGTATCTGGACACTAGTTCGGCGAGGCACCCAGCTAGTCTGGCCCTATTAGTTTTATGGGCCTTCTGAGCTTCTGCAGGTTCCCCTCAGAGTGTCTGGGCCCCATGAGTTGAAAATTGTACCCCTGGGTTATTTTTGGGTCCCTGAGCCTATTTAGAAACCGTTTAAATAGGTAGGCACCCCACGCTGGTCTTGAGAATCCTGTGTTGGCACTGAGGTCAAATGAGCTCGTCGGGCGCCCTTATCTAGGCCCCCTTAACTGGCACGGGCCCCTCAGCTGATTTTGGAGACTCAAAATCCCTCCTACCGGATTCCACCCACGCCAGATTTCCTGACTCCCTGAGGGCCCGTGGGGGCCATTGCAGATTTTCCCGGGATCAGCGCTGGGGTCCCTCCCCCGAGACAAAGCTTACAACATGTCTCTGTCTATATACTCTAGCATCTGAGTTGAGCTAGAATCATTTTTAGGCACACTTCGCTTCATCTCGTTACGGTGAATCATCAAATAATGCATAATATGACTATACTAGGTCAAAACATAAAAATGACCTGACCTATGGGTAGGTCAAGGTCACCATCTAGCCTAGCATAGTCAGTATGCATATGAATCAAGTCGCAATAGCAATAAAATTGGTATCAAAATACGGGTTTTATCAATATTTCCTGCAAAGCAATTGACCCAAGTCTTAAAACCTGCTTAGGAAGCCCCAGATGAACTCTCAGAGGTAATATGTCTAAACTTGCAACATGAACCGATAAAGAGGCCTAGGATACTATGATTTGGGTAATCCGAAGGTATTCCAAGCGGCGTCTGCAGACATAGAGCAATTTTCCGGCAAATTTCTGTTTAACCCCATGCATTTTCAATGGAGAGGTCATAATTCGTACCTGTCCCTAGGTCATCGATGGGAAAAATCCCGGAATAAATCTATTAGTAATTTTTGGGCCCATTATATGGTACAAGCTCCAATTCGATAGGTTCACCCTTTTCTTACTTACGCCAACTTAAACATTTTTTGGGGTGAGGTCACTTGAACCGCACTGGTGACCTGACCTGAGATGACACAACCTTAAATTTTGAGGGAAAGTTGCGGAATTGATCAATGATAAGGTGTGAAAAGTACTGTGTCGCTTCGCGCCGACATTTTTCGTGCCACTGGGAGACCTCGAGGGGGTGTTCAAGCACCCCCCCAACGGGCCGGAACGGGGCGCGAATACTCTAGAACAGGGCTGAGGCCAAAAGGGAAGGCTCTAAATAATGTCTGAAATTTTTGGGGTCAAGGTCCTTCAAGGTCATTGACCTATTACGGCACAACCCAACATATTAGGCCTAATTTACGCTATAACTAGCGCTGTGCCCAAGCTTACCAATGAGCTTTGATCAAGCATTGATCATCAAGGCCAGTGACCTTTAAAATTGACCTGTAACCTTGATCTAAACACTGAATAACCTTAACTTTTATGTAATAGCATACGTCATAATAGGTGTCGTAACATTATGCAACGTCATTTAGGGGCTGTCCAGGAGTACCTGTGCTCACCAGGGACACTTAAGCTCTCTGGAGGGGCCTTTGCTTCGATGAGGCACCTGTGGCACCCAGGGGCGCCTTCGCTCCCCAATGGACGCAACCTAGCTATCCAGGGGCATCTTTGCTGTTCCGGGGGTGCCTTTGATACCCAGTGCCCAAGAAGATCTTTTTCTTATCCAGGTTCACCTTGGTATTTAGGGGCGTATTTTTATTCAAGGTAACCTATACTACCCAGTGGCGCCTACCCCATGCAAGGGGCGCTTAGGCTATCCAGGGGGCGGCAATTTGCTATACATAGGGCGCCCTTATGCTCTCCATGGGCACCTCATTCAGAGGGTGCCTCTGATATTCAGGGGCGCTTTTCCTATCAGCAGGGTACCTGTGCCATCGTAGGGCTATTCTTATCAAGGGACGCTGCTGTTATTCAGGAATACCTACACCACTGTCGAGGGTCGCCTTTGCTACCCAGAGGCGACTTTACTTCTTAGGAAGTTTGGCGCCCGTGCTTTAAGGAGTGCTTTGGCATCGATTGATTGCTCTATTATTGGGCTTAGGTGCGCGTGAACCTTGAGCTCATGTAGCGCCCATATTGCTGCTAAGGAACGCTTATGCTATCAAAGGGCGCCTTTACTATTCAGGGCCGCTGTTTTATTCAAGGCAGTCTGTTCTATCCACGGGCATCTGATATTTCGGGGGGCGGTGCCTAGGTTATTCAGGAGGCGGCTTTTTTTCTCCACAGGGGCGCACTATTGCTTTCCAGGGGCGCCGTTACTGCCCAGGGGTGTCTTTTATCCAGGGGCGCATATGCTGTCTAGATGTATTTTTCAATCACAGACATGATTGAAATACATGCCCCTACGTTATCCTGGGGTGCTTTTTGTCTCCGGTGAGGCGCTATTTTTCTCTTTGGGCACCAGTTTATTAAAGGGCACCTATGCTGTCCAGAGAACTTTTGCTACCCAAAGGGAACATTTTGGTTTAATGGAGTGCCTATTTCCATCTAAGCGGCGCATATGCTGTCTTGGAGCGCCTTTGCAAACATGGGGCGCACTTTTCTATCCAGGTGCGCCTTTGCACTTGAGGGGGCGCCTCTGCAATCCAGGAGGAGCCCAAAATAGATGGAGAATAAAAATTCTGAAATAAGGCGCTCGAACACTGAAATAAAGTGCCTAGTTATCAGAAAGAGGCGCTCATCTGCTTAGCGGGGAGGACTGCTGGTTGGTGAGGGCAGCGTTCTCGGAAGTGGGGCGCACATACTGAAAAAGGCACCCGGTTGCAGCGATGGAGCACTAAGCCTTCAGTTATAGGTTAACGAAATGTGGTTAAAGGCAGTCCATGCTCAAATTGAGCGCTCGAGCCCTGTAACAGAGCGCACGACTATCGGACAGGTGTGCCAAACCATAGACAATAGGGAAGCTGAAAATGGAAAGGGACACCTATGATATCCTGGCGGCGCCTGTACTCTCAGGTGAGGCGCTTGTTTTCTTTCTCAGGCGCCTAGTTTATCCATGACCGCCTATGCTGTCCAGATCATCTATTTCAAGAAGGGTTAACTTTGCTGTCCTGGGGCGCCTTTGCTATCCAAAGGCGCATATTATATCTGTAGGGCGCTTTATGCAGAGGGCGCCTAGGCTGTCCAAGGGCGCCGTCCTAACCAAAGGCCGCCTTTCACTTCCCTGAAGTGCCTATTTCTAGAAGGGATGCATATATTATCTAGGAGTGCCCTTGATATACGGAGACGCCTTTTTGTCCAGCGGCGCCTTTGCTCTTGAGGGACGCTGCTCGAATCCAGGGTAGCTGAAGATGGATAAGGGACATCTATGTTATACAGGGGGAGCCTGTACTTTCCAATGGGGCGCTCATTTTCCTTCTCAGGCACCTAGTTTATCTAGAGAGCGCCTAGGCTATCCAAAGGCGCCTTTACTATCAAAGGGGTGCCTTCCTAGGGGCACCTTTGCTGTCCAAAGCACTTGTGTCCAGGGTTGTGTTTGGTGTCCAGTGGCGCCTTTGCTATCCAAAAGTGCATATAATATCCGTGGGCGCTTTATCCAGTGGGTGCCTGGACTATCAAAGGGCACTTTTTCTATCCAAGGGTTGCATTTGTTTTCCTGAAGTGCCTATTTCTATCTAAGGGGCTCCTATTCTGTCCAGGGTACCTATGTTTCCCAGATTTGCCTTTGCTGTCCAGGGATGCCTTTGCTATCCAAGGGCACCTTTCTTAACCAAGGGCGCATTTTGCTTTCCTGGAGCACCTATTTCTATCTAAGGGGCGCATATGTTATATAGGAGCGCCTTTGATACCAGGAGGCGGCTTTTTGTCCAAGGGCGCCTTTGCTCTTGGGGGCGCTGCTCCAATCCAGGGCAGCTGAAGGTGGATAAGGGACATCTATGTTATACAGAGGGAGCCTGTACTTCCCAGTGGGGCGCTCGTTTTCCTTCTCGGGCTCCTAGTTTATCCAGGGGGCGCCTAGGCTATCCAAAGGCGGCTTTTCTATCGAAGGGGTGCCTTCCTAGGGGCGCCTTTGCTACCCAGGGGCGCCTTTGCTGTCCACAGCACTTGTGTTATCCAGGGTTGTCTTTGCTGTCCAGGGGCGCCTTTGCTATCCAAGGGTGCATATGACATCCGTAGGGCGCTTTTTCCAGTGGGCGCCTAGGCTATCAAAGGGCGCCTTTTTCTGCCCAAGGTGAGCATTTCATTTTCCTAAAGTGCCTACTTCTATCTCAGGGGCGCTTATTCTGTCCGGGGTACATATGTTACCAAGATTTGCCTTTGCTGCCCAGGGGCGCCTTTCCTAGCCAAGGGCGCATATGATATCCGTAGGGCGCTTCATCCAGGGGGCGTCTAGGCTACCCAGGGGCGCTTCATCCAGGGGGTGCCTAGGCTACTCAGGGGTGTATTAGTTCCCCATGGCAGAATCCTGCTATCTAGTGGCGCCTTTTCTTTGCCGGGGCGCTTTTGTTAGCTTTCTAAATTTCATCTGCAACATTTTACTGGGGCGCAAAAGACCAGTAAAGGCGTCTAATGTTTGGGCAGGGGCGCTTTGCCATGGTTTTAAGGAGTATGTGTTAATTCAAGTGGAGTAAGTGGTATCTACCACCTTGGCGCACGAAGTGGGTACAGGCGCGCCACTCATATCGGGCGCCTTCGGCTCCCGATATGAGCTAAGCTATACTGGGGCGCTTCGGAGCTAGGGGGGGGGGCGGGCCCCCTGGGCCCCTTGGATCCGTCACTGCCTATATATAACTAACTATGCTTTCGTTTCCTTTGCTTCAATACAGGTTAAAATACGTCTCTTTTCGTTCATATATGTCTCACTGGATCCTCGGGTCTTCAATCGTTTTCTGCAACATTCCCAGGATGACAAAACTTTTGCGTCAGAAAGGTCACGTGACCCCCCTTTGAGGTGGCTATACCTTCTGATTGGTCAATTGTGATTTCTTAAAAATCCTATATTTCTGTTATAATATTATTTTATGGTGTAGCTTTTTTTAAATAATTTTTTCTTTAACAGTTCAAAACTTTTAAATCACTGCTTAGGAAAAATACGACCATTTTTTAAGAGAAATTGATAGCCCTAGCCGTGTGTATGTCATATACATCGATATGCAGTGTATCGGTAAAGTCGTCTAGAAATGTTGACTTTGAGATCAATTTTAAGGCATTTGCAGGCCGAATTCGCAAAAATGAGAATATTACTTCTGATACAACTTTTTGTGACCTTTTGATCTAGCCAATAAAATTGTTTTCGCGTATCTCCTTTTAATATTACGAGGCATTGATAAGATGACGATGATACTGGAGTTCACGTGTCCAATTTCATTACGAGGCATTGGTAGGCGGAAGAAGCTAAAGCAAGTCATTTCACCTGGGGGCAGGGACGACGGATTCCAGGGTGCAAGTGGTGCAGTTGCACCACTCGATTTTTTTCAAGTGGTGCAAAAGTATCTTTTTGCACCCCTTGTTTTGTCTTTGTCCAGGGAGGCGCCCCTCCCCCAGCCTCAGCCGGCGCCCCCGGCCGGTCAGAGAAAATCAAGCCTAGTTACCGCCCAGTGGCGGATCCAGGGGGGCCAAAAAGGCAATTGCCCCCCCAAACGGAAAAGCTCGGGGCAAAACTATGTTTTTGCCCCCCAAAGCGATCGACCTCCTTTTTCCCCGACTCCTTTTTAGTTTGTAAGCAAGATTTTGGTGCTTCAACTCTCAACTTCAAACAGAATTAGTGAAGTTCAGTGTAAATATTGGGGCTTGGATAGAAAAAAGTATCTTGAGTTCATATCTTTCACCCCGTGGCGTTTTTTTTTGCTTTTCGTCTCCAGTTCCCAAAATCCTACCGAAAAGGCATATTGTAACGCAATTTTGCACTGGGCGAGTTTTTTTTTTTTTGCTTTTCGACTTTGGTTTGCCCCTCCCAAACCCTCCGGCTAGATCCGCCACTGTTACCGCCTACCTGAAGAGGTAGGATCCTCTGTGAAAGATATACATTTTCATATATGAATGGCGCCCGCTTACATCATAGTCGCGCCCTGGGCAGCAAAATGCGCCCCCCTTTGAGTAAAGGCGTCCCTCTGGGTAGCATAGGCGCCCTTGGATAGCGTAGGCACCTCCTGGAAGCCGAGGTGCCTCCGGAGAAGAGAAACGGCGCCCCTGGACATCACATGCGCCCCCTGGACAGCAAAAGGCGCCCCCGAAGAGAATTGGCGCCCCCTGGATAACATAGGCGCCCTTGGGTATGTAAGGCGCCCCCTGGAGAGCAGAGGTGCCTCCTGGAGAGAAAAAGACACCCCCCGGAGAACAACGGCGGCAGGGACGGCGGATTCCGCAGGACAGGGTCTGCAGTTGCACACCATGAAAAAATGTTTGTGTGCAAAAGTATCTTCTCGCACACCTGGTTTTGACCTAGTCCGGAGAGGCGCCCCCTCCCCCACGGATTTGGGTGGCGCCCCCGGCCGGTCAGAGAAAATCAGGCCTAATCACCACCTACCCAAAGAGGTAGGATCCTCTGTGAAAGACATTTTCATACATGAATGGCGCACCTTGACATCAAAGCTGCGCCCTGGAAAGCAAAAGGCGCCCCCCACCCCTTGAGTAAAGGCGCCCCTCTGGATAGCATAGGCGCCCTTGAAAAGCGTGGGTGCCTCCTGGACAGCTGAGGCGCCTCGGAAGAAGAGAAACGGCGCCCCTAGATATCCCATGCGCCCCTTGGTTAGCACAGGCACCCCTGGACAGCAAAAGGCGCCCCCCCCGCAGAGAAAAGGCGCCCCTCTGGATAGCATAGGCGCCCTTGGAAAGCAAAGGCGCCCCCTAGACAGCAAGAGGCACCCCTGGATAGAAAAAGGCGCCCCCCCAGTAGAGGAATAACGATGCCCCTGGATAGCATAGGCGCCCTCTGGTTAGCACAGGCACTCCCGTACACCAAAAGGCGCCCCCCCATTGAGCAAAGCACCCCCTCTGAATAGCATAAGCTCCCTTGAATAGCAACGGCGCTCCCTTGAGAGCAGGGGCGGAAGGGACGGCGGATTCCGTGGGACAGGGTCTGCAGTTGCACATCATGAAAAAGTGATGGTGTGCAAAAGTATATTTTTGCACACCTGGTTTTGACCATGTCCGGAGAGGCGCCCCCCCCACCCGATACGGATTTGGGTGGCACTCGATTTGGCCGGCGCACCCGGCCGGTCAGAGAAAATCAAGCCTGATCACCGCCTACCTGAAGAGGTAGGATCCTCTGTGAGGAAGACATTTTCAGATATGAATGGCACCCCTTAAGCTGCACCCTGGAAAGCAAAAGGCGCAGCCATGGAGCAAAGGTACCCATCTGGATAGCATAGGCGCTCTTGGATAGCGTAGGCGCCTCCTGGATAGCCGAGGCACCTCCGAAGAAGAGAAACGGCGCCTCTGGATATCACATGCGCCCCGTGGTTAGCACAGGCACCCCTGGACAGCAAAAGGCGCCCACCGCAGAGAAAAGGCGCTCTCCTGGATAGTATAGGCGCCCTTGGATAGAAAATGCGCCCCCTGGAGAGAAAAAGACGCCCCCGGAGAGCAACGGCGGCAGGGACGGCGGATTACGCGGGACAGGGTGTTCAGTTGCACACCTTGAAAAATGATGGTGTGCAAAAGTATCTTTTCGCACACCTGGTTTTGACCTCGTCCGGGGAGGCCCCCACGGATTTGGGTGGCACCCCCGGATTTGGCCGGCGCCCCCGGCCGGTCAAGAGAAAATCAGACACGTCGCCTATCTGGAGAGGTAGTACCCTCTGTGTAAAATAAAATACACTTTAAAATATGAATGGCGCCCCCTGACATCAAAGCTGCGCCCTGGACAGAAACATGCGCCCCCCCTTGAGTAAAGGCGCCCCTCTGGGTAGCATAGGCGCCCTTGGATAGCGTAGGCACCTCCTGGAAGCCGAGGTGCCTCCGGTGAAGAGAAACGGCGCCCCTGGACATCACATGCGCCCCTGGACAGCAAAAAGGCGCCCCCCGCAGAGAATTGGCGCCCCCTGGATAACATAGGCGCCCTTGGGTATGTAAGGCGCCCCCTGGAGAGCAGAGGTGCCTCCTGGAGAGAAAAAGACACCCCCCGGAGAACAAAGGCGGCAGGGACGGCGGATTCCGCAGGACAGGGTCTGCAGTTGCACACCATGAAAAAATGTTTGTGTGCAAAAGTATCTTCTCGCACACCTGGTTTTGACCTAGTCCGGAGAGGCGCCCCCCTCCCCCACGGATTTGGGTGGCGCCCCCGGATTTGGCCGGCGCCCCCGGCCGGTCAGAGAAAATCAGGCCTAATCACCACCTACCCAAAGAGGTAGGATCCTCTGTGAAAGACATTTTCATACATGAATGGCGCACCTTGACATCAAAGCTGCGCCCTGGAAAGCAAAAGGCGCCCCCCCTTGAGTAAAGGCGCCCCTCTGGATAGCATAGGCGCCCTTGAAAAGCGTGGGCGCCTCCTGGACAGCTGAGGCGCCTCGGAAGAAGAGAAACGGCGCCCCCTGGTTAGCACAGGCACCCCTGGACAGCAAAAGGCGCCCCCCCACGCAGAGAAAAGGCGCCCCTCTGGATAGCATAGGCGCCCTTGGAAAGCAAAGGCGCCCCCTAGACAGCAAGAGGCACCCCTGGATAGAAAAAGGCGCCCCCCCAGTAGAGGAATAACGACGCCCCTGGATAGCATAGGCGCCCTCTGGTTAGCACAGGCACTCCCGTACACCAAAAGGCGCCCCCCCCCATTGAGCAAAGCACCCCCTCTGAATAGCATAAGCTCCCTTGAATAGCAACGGCGCTCCCTTGAGAGCAGGGGCGGAAGGGACGGCGGATTCCACGGGACAGGGTCTGCAGTTGCACATCATGAAAAAGTGATGGTGTGCAAAAGTATATTTTTGCACACCTGGTTTTGACCATGTCCGGAGAGGCGCCCCCCCCGATACGGATTTGGGTGGCACTCGATTTGGCCGGCGCACCCGGCCGGTCAGAGAAAATCAAGCCTAATCACCGCCTACCTGAAGAGGTAGGATCCTCTGTGAGGAAGACATTTTCAGATATGAATGGCACCCCTTAAGCTGCACCCTGGAAAGCAAAAGGCGCAGCCATGGAGCAAAGGTACCCATCTGGATAGCATAGGCGCTCTTGGATAGCGTAGGCGCCTCCTGGATAGCCGAGGCACCTCCGAAGAAGAGAAACGGCGCCTCTGGATATCACATGCGCCCCGTGGTTAGCACAGGCACCCCTGGACAGCAAAAGGCGCCCACCGCAGAGAAAAGGCGCTCTCCTGGATAGTATAGGCGCCCTTGGATAGAAAATGCGCCCCCTGGAGAGAAAAAGACGCCCCCGGAGAGCAACGGCGGCAGGGACGGCGGATTACGCGGGACAGGGTGTTCAGTTGCACACCTTGAAAAATGATGGTGTGCAAAAGTATCTTTTCGCACACCTGGTTTTGACCTCGTCCGGGGAGGCCCCCACGGATTTGGGTGGCACCCCCGGATTTGGCCGGCGCCCCCGGCCGGTCAAGAGAAAATCAGACACGTCGCCTATCTGGAGAGGTAGTACCCTCTGTGTAAAATGAAATACACTTTAAAATATGAATGACATCAAAGCTGCGCCCTGGACAGCAAAAAGCGCCCACCCCCTTGAGTAAAGGCCTCCCTCTGGATAGCAAAGGCGACTTCTAGACAGCAGAGGTGCCCCTGGACAGAAAAAGGCACCCCCAATTGAGGAGTAACAACGCCCCTGGATAGCATAGGCGCCCTCTGGTTAGCACAGGCACTCTTGTACAACAAGAGGCGCCCTCCCCCATAGAGCAAAGGCACCCCTCTGGATATCATAAGCTCCCTTGAATAGCAATCGCGCTCCCTGAACAACACGGGCGCCCTCTGGATAGCATAGGCGCCCCCAAAACAGCAAATACGCCCTTTGATACTAAAGGCGCCCCAGATAGCAGAAGCGCCCTATGGACAGAAGACACCCTCTGGATTGCATAGGCACCCCTGGACGGCAGAGGCGCCCCTAAAGAAGAGCAACGGCACCCCGGGATAGCATATGCGCCCCTGGTTAGCACAGGCACCCCTGGACAGTAAAAGGCGCCCCCGCCCCCTGAGTAAAGGATCTGGGCCTCTGGATAGCATAGGCGCCCCTGGATAGCGCACGCGCCTCCTGGACAGCAGAGGCGCCTCCGAAGAAGACAGAAGAACGGCGTCCCTGGATATCATATGCGCCCCCCGGTTAGCACAGACACTCCTAGATAGCAAAAGGCGCCCCCTCCCTCCCCCGCCGGAGAGAAAAGGCGCCCCTCTGGAAAGAATAATCACCCATGGATAGGAATGGCACCCCCTGGAGAACAAAGCAGAGCATTTTTTATGGAACACTCAGTGGGGGGGGAGATTTTCTTGTGCTGGCCATTATAGTGTGTTCGGGGGATCAAACCCCCATTTGGAGGTGGCGTTAATACAATTTAGATGTGCTAGTGTTAAAAAAATGTCTCCCAATTTTTGTTATTCCATGTTCTAAAGATTAGAGATGCTGCCCAGGACTACGCGTTTTTTTCGACGGGAAAAGGCCAAACCGGGTTTGGAAAAGGCCAAAGGGGTCAAATTTTATTTGCGCAATTTTTTTTTAATTTCGTCCAAGTTCTTCCCAGTACGGCTGTTGGAGTCTGATTCTCACTAAAGTCCTCAGGAGACTTGTCACGGAGACCCCGACCCTACCACCCGGACGAGCAACGCCCACAATGAAGGGTTGATTTAGAAGCCAAAGTTTAACCTCCCACAAAGCACAGGGATGGCCGCCTCGCTCAGGTCACCCTCTCATTAGTCAGTTGCTAGCCGACCTACGTCGGGCAAACGATTGAGCGCCGGAGCGTCTCAGGGGAACCGATCCCAAGCCTGGACATGCACTGCCACTGCATGCTTCTCAGCAGCGGGCCGGAACCCGACGCTCTACCAACTGAGCTACCGGGGCGCCAAATGGCCAAATAAATACCACATAAGTCATATTTGAGGCAAAAACTATCCCTACCGGTTGTCATAAACCCACAGAAAAAGGACAGCACTCTTGTATCACTGCAGTGAACAGTGCCCTGTATAAAACTAAATGTTGATAATTTGATATTGACTTGACGAAATAATCTTTTAGCACACTGCCCATTTCATAGGAAGCCAGGAGTGCCCTTCCAATCCCGCGTGGCCACCAAATAATTTTATCCACATAACAAAAAAATTTGTTAGCATCATCAATTACCTTGGCCGCACCAATCCCCGCTAACATTTGACATTTTCCTGCTTTTCCTGTGAATTGTTTGCTCTTGAACAGTGACGGATCCATAGGCAGATCCATGATTGCCAATCGGAGGGGGGGCACCTTCCCCTGGGGCGCCATCCGGAGCAGGGGGCGCCACTTTTGACCGGAAAAAACCTATCAGCTGGGCGTAAAATCCTATCGGTGTGCACCGATTTTCGCATCCTGGGGGAGGGTGGGAAGCGCCATTTCAGGCGAGTGCCATCGACCTTTCAGGGTGCGCCGTGACCATTTCAGGGGGCGCCGAGGATCGATCGGGGAGACTGCATCTGCCCCTCCCCTATGCCCCCTGGATCCGCGTATGGGCGGATCTAGAATTTTGGTAAGTGGGGGGAAAGCAGAGTCTCAGAGCGAGCACTTTACCATCAACGTTTCACCCAAAGGGCGCCTATGGTATTCGGTTTTCGGTTGCCGTCATCTTTGTGGATCGTATTTTTAACAACGTTCTGTCCCTCCCTCCCCCAGCCATAACAGTTTGTACCAGGCAAGCAAGATGCCTATTTGGCGTGATATTTGAAACGATGAATTGCTAAACAGTTCAGTCCATACTTTTTTCGGCACCTCTTAAAAAAACTGTAACTGCCACTAGGTCATGGAGAAATGCAAGACACTTGGGAACATACAACAGCTGAACATAAAGGTACATATCTGAGGATTTTTCTATTTGTGAAGAGGGGTTAAGTTTATTTTAATATCAAATATGATAAGCATCATTTTGCCTTTCCACGTGGCCACGATTCGTAAGATAATGGTGAGAGGACATTGAAAATAATCGCAGGAGAATTGCTCTTGTCCGTGAAATTTCGAGAGGTGTTAAGAGAATTTTGGTAGCCATGTGATTGAATGCTGAAATAAATCATGGCAGGAATAGGCATGTGTGATTTGTGAAAAATGGGACCCACTAAAATAAAAATAAAACAGTTTCAACGTGTCCAAGTACTATCTTGATAAATTGATAACTTTTTTTCGTTTATTGGCTGTGATTTGCGCGGTTTAATGATGATGTGCAGTGTTCAGATCGAAGTGAAAAGACCATTCAGATTGATAAAACAAGTATATTTTGTCACTGACCATCCCCTTGTACATTCAACCATCGTCTTCAGGTCAAGTTCAGGACGCATCATTTAAGAGAAGAGGTGAGCGTGCACTGTGCATGCCTAAATCGAGACACAGGCGCCCTTCCGATGGACAGACCGCGTGGAAATACGTCCTCGTCGCGTTTGATTTCGCGCACGCGTACGACGTAGTGGACCACCACCTGCTACGCGTTCGCCTACTGGAGATGGGGCTGCCAAATAGCACGATGGCCTGGATTTGGCAGTGGCTCCGGGACCGAAGAGTCAAGGTGGAACTAAATGGCGTGCTTTCCAGTGAGCGCATTTTCCGAACTGGCCTGCCGTAAGGAAGTGTCTTATCGCCAATTTTATTTTTGTTATGGGCGGCTCGGCTGGTAGACGCACTCCGCGCGGTTCCCGGATGCTCCCCCTACATGTACGCCGATGATACGGCGGCGCTCTGCACGGGCAACAACATCCAAGTCGCCAAGGACCGGGCGCAAGCTGCTGCTGGCACCCTCGTGAAGTGGGCCCGACAGAACAAAATTGTAGTATCAGGAGCCAAGATCCAATTACTGGTGATGTCCCAGTGGGCCAGAGACGCCGATCCTTTCAGTTTTCAGGTCGACGGGAAGTCTGTCACTGCTGGAGACACCCTACAGCTACTTGGCGTCACCATCGATCGGCTCCTCAACTTCGGTCCACGCTGTAAGAGACTGTGGGAGAAGGTCCACCCCCGCATCTCCTACCTACGTCAACTGTCCGGCTGCAACTGGGGGTTGCACGAACAGCACCTCCGAACCATCGCTACTGGCTACGTGAGAGGAGCGATGGAGCAAGCGGCCGCAGCGTGGCTCCACGCCACACCGCCATTTCATGTCAAGCTGCTGGAACGCAAAATGAAAGCGTCAGCGCGTATCGTCACAAGATGCACCCGCCCCATCCCCAGCCGAGGTAAGACTCCCCCCGTAGCGGCCAGAAGGAGGGTACTCGCGACCCGAATGCTGGTGAAAGTCCATGCGCTGCCGCCTGAAGACCCTCTGTGAAGACGTGCGGAGGCGACAGCGCCCTCTCGACTCTCCTCGGAGACCAGTTGGCGGCAGGTGGACAGAGAGATGTGAGATCAAGCACGCATCTCCTTCCCCATCGAGTCTCTCCTTCCTCGACGTCTTCCACCGTGGGTATCAGGAGAGTGAGTCACATTTCAACTAGACGTAGGCCCACTGACATCGGGAGCGCCACCTGTCCGGAAGAAGCGAGTAGCTCTCCTCAACCTTGCTTCCCTGACTCGATGTGCCACATGGATGTGGACCGACGGGTCAGTCCACGGAGGGATCATGAGCGGGGGAGCTGGGTCTTCATCGAGTCACCAGACGGAGCCCAGCATGAGCTCAGGCAACCAGCAGGCTCGTTCTCCTTGAGTTTTCAGGCTGAGATGGTAGCCCTCCAAAGTGCCTGTGTCTTCCTACTGGACCACTCGTGCACACAGAAGATCCGGTCATCGTCAGCATGGCCCGCCAAGGTGATGACGCATTATAGAAATAAAATGGCTTCAATGTCGGTAGATAAGACAGCGAATCGGTAAAAATCGCTAACTTCCTCGCCATCCTAGGATTAATTCAAAGGTGGCGCAGTGAATGAAGTGATGATGGAGGTGATGATGGATGTGATGATGGGCGTTATGATGGACGTGATGATGAATGTGATTATTGAAATGACTATGGAGGTGGTGAAGGATGTGGTAATGGAGGTGATGATGGAGGTCGTGGTCGAGGTCGAGTCGAGGTCGTGATGGAGGTGTTGCGGACGTGATGATGGAGTTTGTGATGGAGGTGTTAGTCTGGTGTTGAGCATTATTATGTGAAGCAAATAAATATGTAAAGAACAAAAAAAACTTCCTCGCCATCAGCTTAGACACCTGGTCCAAACAGAAAAAATGGCATACAGCTCTGAAGTAAAAATGGATCCTTCGTAAGGCAAACTAGAAAACTTCTCAACATCGTCACCAACAAATGCACGCCCTGTGCCATTGTCACTTTCTTTTGCAACCATCTGTATAGAAACAGACGTGGCTTTCGAACGGCTCCGCACGCAAGTTCATAAATTACTGGCGCGTCGGTTCAGGAGGCAAATTTTTGCTTTGTTGGAGTAGGCCTGTGTTCGTGTCAACTGTCGAGATGAGCTATGGTTCAATAACCGCTGCTTCATGTGGTTCTACGAGGCTGCTGTCGATACCAACCTGTGCCAGCCAGGCACAGACTCTCACTCCCGGATGACGGGTTGCAACACGCGAGCCACTGTCTATCTGACAGAGGTAGGCGTCGCCAAAAAATGTTTGGCATGTGGGGCATGTTGGTGACTGATTTTAAAGGGAACGTGGCACCTTGGTAAAATCCTGGAATTTTGTGCAATTAGGCGTACTTTTAGCCGAAAATAATGAAACTACTCATGATTTCTTTGAAAAATGTACAACAAGCTCAATATTGTGATTTTTAAAATACTCCTCTAGGAAAAGAAATAAATATCTGCCTGTGGATGATGTCATGATCTGGCAACCACTACCATACTCCGAAACACTTCAAGAGCTTCGATTGGCTGATGCTCATCGTGATGTCAGCATATGTCGTCACACCAGCAGCTCACAACAATGGCCGCCTGGCGAGAGCTACATGAGAAGTACATTTCGGGTAGGTTTTAGCTTTTTTCTACGGAAATATCGAGTTCCAAGACAAATGATATATAGAGCACCTGGTTTTCCGACTTGCTTTACAACTTGGCTATCTCAGTTAAAATCAAGTTCTAAAGGTGGCACATTGCCTTAAATGGCTTAATGCAAAGCGAGTATCTTACTGCGTATTTGTAGCGGTATTTCATTAATTTCCACTATCATGCTCATTATGGGTGAAGCTTGGAACGCCCCTGTTACTATTCTGATAGCATGATGATGGACATATCGCTAATCTTTTTCGCGGACCAAGGAGCGGCCTCATACACAATAAAGCCGTACTCGGACTTCGAACGAATAAGTGATCTATATAGCATAAGAAGCTTATAACGTAGCCTATAATGATGAGCGTATAACGTGCGTATAACGTATATATAGGCGATAAGCGTATAACGTGTATAGCATGAGAAACATTTCTCTATCCGCACCGTATCTCATCCTCGTCAACACCTTCAGTATTTTCAGCGTATCGAAACATTTTTTGCGGAAATCATTCAGGTGTGGCACATACGAAAGTTTATCGAGTGTGAGCCCGATAAATCTGGTTTCTGCTCCAACGTCGATCGGATTTCCGCGAATTTACAACATCGAGTATTCAGTCTCAATGTCTATTATAGAACTTTGTCTTTGTACTTGAAAATTTCAGTCCATTGCATATGATCCATTGCTGCAATGTGTCAAGGTCAAGCTGCAGCCGCCTCTGCGCAGCTGCTGTAGTGGACGCTGTCACCCATATTGTGAACTCTTCAACGAAAAGCACATGCCGTATGTTTGCGGGAAGTGTCTGCAATATCATTGGTCATAACTGCAAACAAGGCTATGAAAATCACAGAATCCTGGGCTATGCCACTCTGTTGCTGATACAAATCCGATACGACTGAGTTTTCGCGAAATCTAAAATACCTATTTTTCGGAATATTAGAAATAAACCACCCCAAGTGGCCTCGCATGCCGAGTCCAAAGAGTTTCTGCAGAACGCCCTTGGATAGCAAAGGCGCCCCCCAAGGGATGATGGCGCCCCCTGGGGAGGAAGGCGCCCCCTCCAGAAAGTCTTGCACCACTTCTCGAAAATGGAATCCGCCGTCTCTGCCTGGGGGAACATAGGACTTTTCAGTACCACGGTTCCGCAACGGGGACCATATTCTCTTTCACATTCTCGTAACATAACTGGGGTTTGGGCATCTCAGAAAAGTACGAGGCATTGGTAAGTGCAATGGGTATAAGCATGTTATTTCACAAGGTGGAACATCGGACTTTTTGGTACCATGGATCCGCTACCAGGAACACGTTTTGTTTCAAAACCTCGTAATATAACCGGGACTTAGGCATCTCAGAAAAGTACGAGGCATTGGTAAGCGCAAGGGCTATAAACAAGTTATTTCACAAGGGGAGCATCGGACTTTTTGGTACTATGGATCCGCTACGAGGACCTCGTCAATTTGGTTTACAGTGTATGGTTAAATTTAGCCTAAGTCACTTCAACTGCACATGATAACCTTCTTCAAGAAAGTATTTCTCCTACTTATCTTCCGATATTTCCGGTAGAATATCTCAATCCCGGATACCTTTATCTCGATCTACTTTTTGAGTAGTTTCGAGAAAGTAGGTGGTGAGATAAAGGGAGCGCATAGAGGTAAAGGTAGCATTTTGGTACTTTTCGAAGTAGTTTAGGAAATTAGGTGGTGAGGCAAAGGGAGCGCATACATGTCAAGGGAGCATTTGGTAAACGAACACGGTTTATCGGCTCTAAAAACCGGCAGCGCTCAGTATGGAGACTTAGAAGCTTATTTGTGCTCATTATGTTACTTATTTGCACCTGTTGTTCTCGTATCCTCGTGCCAAACGCCGCCATATTAGTTTGTGAAGTCAGTCTTCGCTCGGATCGTGGTAAAGACGGTACTTAGTGTGGGTGCAATGTGAGTGACGCTGCCGTTTCATGAGGTCCAAAGTGAGAGTGAATCATCTTGCCATTGTGAGGAGTCAGATTGGTTAGCTCTATAACTACTGGCGGAACATTCACCTGTTTTTTCTCCAGATTCTTTGCTGTGCGTGAATGGATAATGGATGGAGCAGCATCGTCTTTATTATCAAACTGGCAGGGCCAAGGTGAGTTTCATGATGTTCTTATTCCATCTATTCTATTATGTATCCATCTCTTACTTATGCCACCTTAAAATTTTTTTGGAGGTGAGGTCACTTGACCTGCACTGGTGACCTGACCTGAGATGAACCAGACATAAAATTTTGGGTTAAGTTGCGGAATCGATCAAGGATAAGGTGTGCCAAGTACGGCGGGGCTTCGCGCCCCCATTTTTCGTGCCGCCGGAAAACCCGAGGGGGTGTTCAAACACCTCCCACCGGGGCGAGGGTTAACTCAGATAGCCAAGTTCTAAATCATGCCGGAAAACCAGCCACTTATATATAATTTGTCTTGAAACTCAAAATTTCAGTGAAGAAAAGCTAAAAACCCACCTGAAATGTACCCCAAATCTACCCCAGCCAGGCGGCCACAATTGTCAGCTGTTGGTGTGACGACAGCGCTGACGTCACGGTGACTAATCAGCCAATGGAAGCCCTTGAAGCCGATTGAATATGGTAGTAGTTGCCAGATCATGGCGTCATCCACAGGCAGAGGTTTATTTTTCACCCTAAAGGAGCATTTTGAAAATAAAATATTGATCTGATTGTACATTTTTTTGCAGAGACATCATGGACATTTCATGATTTTCGGCTAAGAATACCCCTAATGCACTAAATTCCTGGATTCACCCAAGGTGCCACATTTCCTTCAACACGCACATTGACGGGGTGGGTACCGACCTCCCTCGGGTTTTTTTCGGAGATAGCATCTCCGAAAAATACCCGAGGGAGGTCGGCACCCGCCCCCGTCAATGTGCGTGTTGAAGGAAATGTGGCACTTTGGGCGAATCCAGGAATTTAATGCATTAGGGGTATTTTTAGCCGAAAATTATGAAATCGTCATCCACAGGCAGATGTTTATTTTTCACCCTAGAGGAGCATTTTGAAAATAAAATACTGATCTCATTGTACATTTTTTAGAGAAATCATGAAATGTCACTGATTTATCTGAAAAAATTTACGATCAGATCAATATTTTATTTTAAAAATGCTCCTCTAGGGTGAAAAATAAACATCTGCCTGTGGATGACGTCATGATCTGGCAACTACTACCATATTCAATCGGCTTCAAGGGCTTCCATTGGCTGATTAGTCACCGTGACGTCAGCGCTGTCGTCACACCAACAGCTGACAACTGTTGAAGCCTGGCTGGGGTAGATTTGGGGTACATTTCAGGTAGGTTTTTAGCTTTTCTTCACTGAAATTTTGAGTTTCAAGACAAATTATATATAAGTGGCTGGTTTTCCGGCATGATTTAGAACTTGGCTATCTGAGTTAACCCTCGCCCAGGTGGGAAGTGTTTGAACACCCCCTCGGGTTTTTCCGGCGGCACGAAAAATGGGGGCACGAAGCCCCGCCGTACTTGGCACACCTTATTCTTGATCGATTGCGCAACTTAACCCAAAATTTTAGGTCTGGTCCATCTCAGGTCAGGTCACCAGTGCAGGTCAAGTGACCTCACCTCCAAAAAATTTTAAGGTGGCATAAGTAAGAGATGGATACATAATAGAATAGATGGAATAAGAACATCATGAAACTCACCTTGGCCCTGCCAGTTTGATAATAAAGACGATGCTGCTCCATCCATTATCCATTCATGCACAGCAAAGAATCTGGAGAAAAAACAGGTGAATGTTCCACCAGTAGTTAAAGAGCTAACCAATCTGACTCCTCACAATGGCAAGATGATTCACTCTCACTTTGGACCTCATGAAACGGCAGCGTCACTCACATTGCACCCAGACTAAGTACCGTCTTTACCACGATCCGAGCGAAGACTGACTTCACAAACTAATATGGCGGCGTTTGGCACGAGCATACGAGAAAAACAGGTGTAAATAAGTAACATAATGAGCACAAATAATCTTTTAAGTCTCCATACTGAGCGCTGCCGGTGTTTAGAGCCGATAAACCGTGTTCGTTTACCAAATGCTCCCTTGACATGTATGCGCTCCCTTTGCCTCACCACCTAATTTCCTAAACTACTTCGAAAAGTACCAAAATGCTACCTTTACCTCTATGCGCTCAGAAAAACTATACAGTGTATGCTTAGATAATTAATTTTGGCACTAGGTATTGCATGAAAAAATCCCTTTTCATTTTTCACCACCTGGCGGTCTCCGAGGCCCCCTCTGCAGAGTTGGTATAAGGGGGCCCTGATATTTCGTCTCAGGGGCCCTTTAGAGCTGGTCGTGTGGGAGAGGAGAGGAGGGGCACAAGAGTTGGTCTAGGGAAGCCCCACAAGAGTTGATCTTCATCCCACGAATGTTAGTCTTGGTGGCTCCCAGAGGTCTTTCCCCCGAAGGTTGGTCTCAGAGGCCCCCAAAAGTTTTTATTTGTGGCAATTCACCAATTCCTTTAAAAAAATTGGAGACTGCATCAGGGGATTTCAGTTGGTAAAGATTTACCTGCTTAACCCAAATTTTTCACATGGTAATGGTCAAACAGTGCTGCTTGGGGACGATTTAAAAACATTTACTTTGAGAAAATTAAAGGAAATATCCATCCCTCAGTTCAAACAAGGGCTCTGAGAGTTTACCACCTGAGTACCCAAATTGGAAAATTTTTACTCCGCCATACACAGAGGTGCAGAAAGTATGCTGGCTGTCACAAACTCAATGCAACGTATGCCTCCTCTGTCACACAGAGCTGGAAATAATAATTGTATACTTGAATACTATTTCCAATATGCTGAATATCCTCTACCTGTCCCTTACTTTTTGCAGCAGACAAGGTTCTAGCACCAAACCATTACAATTACACCATGAAAGTAGTAAGTTTTCATTTATAGATCATATTTTTGTTTTTGGAAGGAAAATTTCCAATTATGGGTCATTTTTTCCAGTATTGGGGTCATAACTATTATTGGCAACTCTGACTGCAGTTTCCCCCAATGACATGCATTTCCTTTTTTGAAGAAGTTTCCATTTTTGAAAGGAGTGTTTCCAATTATGGTACTTTTCCACATGATTACATGTAGCAATTATCATGAAAATAGTCATTATTGGGAACATACCTATTAATGGGAGCATACATGTACACACAATTGGGAACCCTAACCGCAGCTTCCCCCCCCACTACACTTCTATCTCACATATCAACAAAAGGGAAAAAATGTCAATGTCAACATAGTATTTGAATCTACCTAAAATGTGTTGGTAAAGTGGACCTTAGGTAGCATTTTTATAAACACATCAAATGCTTAAAATTTGCATCCCACTCACGATCATCACCTGCCTGGTCATTCATTTTTGCAGTAAAAACTCTGAGGCAACTAGCCTGCATAGATGTAAAATTATGTCTATTGCCCTAATAGGTACAGAGGTATTGGAATTCACATGCCAAAGAAAGATCCAGTGTAGTCAAAATCCTGCTTTAACTCCATGCAATTCAGGTCCTGTGCATTGCTTACCACCACTGGTAGTAAGCAACACACCCCCAACCAGCGTTTTTCAAAGTCTATTTGTTTCTGAGATTTGCTGTGATTTTCTGAGATAAGAAGGGGTCTACTCGGCCCCCTCCAGTGCACGTTAGTTCCAGGCCCCTCTCCAGTGTGGGTGTTAACACTTTGTGGAGGACTGCATTAGCACACATTTGCTATCTGTACAATATTGATATGATAATTTGATCATGAAAACTCACCTGAATCACTGTTGTTGCCAGCCTGTTGCTGGCACCAACTCTCCCAACTTCCTCCAGCTCCAAATCTATCTAACCAATCTAGGGCACAAATAAACTAAGGCACAAGCAGACTAAGGAGTTGGAATGAAAAACCAAGCTTGATATGGGAAAGTGCATCAGTCTTACAATAGCCTACAATCATCTTAGATTAGCCATGGGCAGCAATATTTGTTCTAGCTAGTTTTAGCCTGCACTTATCTTAAATATACCTAATGAATATGCCCTCAAAATAAGTGGCTTCCCGCCTGTTTAAATTTTTGGCAGGCTCTACATCACATAAACATTTCTAACTTGTCTTGTCACTGTTGCGCAGTTTAAGTAGAATTGCTGCCCAGTTATGTTTATTTTCTCACTCACTTAGTACTTTTATTAGTAGCTTTTAGGCGTACTTAATACTAAATTCGAAGAAATAGGGGCCAATAAATCGAAGACACTCAAACTGTAAATATGATTTCACCTGATAAAATGGACAGAGAAGTACTTAATAAAATATCTGCGTTATCGTTAATGCCTTAAATATGCCAACAATCGTGTATTTCTCGAAAAAATTGACTGTCACATTTCCGGTATCTAGGCGACAACTTTCTGCAAACTACTAACAATCAGCCCCATTGGTCTGCATGTTAAAATCTGGCAACTGTGACAGCGGTTTGCGGGTTTTCTGCAGCGGGGGTCCCTCGTTTTAGTAGAAACTGAACACAGTACCAATATTGTATTACTAATGGTACGCTGTGCAATTGAAGAACAGAGCTGCTAAGTTAAAATATTCCCTACACGCTTCATTCTCTATTTCGAAAATATGGGTTTTGATCTTGAGCCATACAGTCAGGATCACTATTTTGTCACAATTATGCACCTCAATTTTTGTAAATGTGTCACAAACTCCGGTAGCCGAGTTGGCAAGTTTCTGCACCTCTGGCCATACATTTTGAGGGGAATTTTCCACTCACTCGCCATACATTCCGAGCTGAATTTTCCACTCGACACCCTAGCACAAAACCTATTTTGGGTCACTGGGGGGGGCACCAAATTGACTACCAGGGCATCAGATCAGCTCAGGGGGCATATGATCAGCTCCATGGGCCAAGACCAGCGCTCAGGGGGCACCAGATGAGCTCAAGGGGCACCAGATTAGCTCCGCCCGTACGATTATTGGCGACGATGAGGCATTATCTGGAAACGGATTACGTCTCTATACTCTTTCCGGGTGCTTGGAAAGGCGACAGAATAAACTAACTGACCAAAAAGGCACTTAATTGTCAAACAATAGTTTAAATCGCTAAATGCAGTCTAGTTCCATCTAGGCTCAACGGCGTAGGGCACTAAATTTCGAGAGGCACGGCCAAAATAGGGTACACCACCTGGCAATCAAAAGGGCATCCCGGCACCGATGGGGGGCACATGCCCCCTGTGCCCCCGCCCCCTGGCTTCGCCCCTGGGGAGATTGGAGTTCGTCAAATAGAAACGATAGACGAGAGGAAATTGTGTTAGCTAGGCTACGTGTTGGACACACCAGGTTAACACATGGTTTTATAATGGATAGAGACCCGCCACCTGTATGCGACCCGTGCGACGTTCGAATAGATGTGGAATATTTGTAACATGCCCCAAATTACAGGTCAAACGAGCGCACCTGCTGTCGATCTGCAGACAGCGCAATACTCCACTGTCTCTGGGAACTTTGTTTGGAGACAAAGATAATGATTTTTTCCACATGTTGTGCCTTTTCTGAAAGATATAGATCTTTACCATAAAATCTAAACTGGTTTCGCAACAACTTCAGTTCAGATATCTATCAGTAGTATGAACGGTTCTTTTGTCCTGAGATTCGTGTGTTCAGTTTAGAATTAGAATCATTTAATCCTTCTAGTACTCTGCAAATGCTGATTATGTCACCTGGGTGATAACCTTTTTTCAGTCTAGCCGGCCTTTTAAGGTAATATCGTTCAGAACACAGACGCCTGAACCCAAGAGGTTGTGCGTCTAACCCCACCAAGACCAAGACCTCGCCCCACCGGGGCCATCGATGGCCCCCCTAAGGTTTTTCGGGATAGCAAAAAAAAAACGAAGAGGTGCAGCACCGCGGTTGTGGGCTCTATCTCTCACCCTATCATTTTCCCACCGTCCCTGAAATGTTTTACCCCAGGGTACCCAAGGTCCGGTCACCAAGCGAGGTCAACCAAGGTCACCTCACTTCAAATTTTGAGCTCTATAAGAGCTACATTTCTTGGTCGATTGATTTGAAACTTCCTATACTTAATGACCCTTCCACGTTCTATAAGATTTATATCCGGGATTTTTTTTATTTCGTGACCTGGGGTCAGGTCACGAGGTGACCTCTCATTGAAAAAGCAAGGGGAAAAGCTTTCTTGTGATCTAAAAGTCACAAAAAACGACTGTAGATGCTCGGCTTACTCAGAAAAACGTTCTTGGACACCTTTTCACAGATCCCAGGGGCCATATTTTCCCTTTGACCTCTCCGAGGTCATCCAAGGTCACCAGGATTAAAAAAACAGCATTTTGACAATAACTTTTGACCTGATTAAGCTAGAGCGCTGAATTAAACATCATCGTGTATGTCTTGTCACTGGCTTTCATTTGATATACGGCAAGGTCACTTTCTGACCTTTCGTGACGTCAGGTTATATTAGGTCACAAGGTGACCTCTGGACGTTAAACCACTGGCAGGAGGTCATTACGTTTCACATGGCGGGAAAAGGTCTGGCATTTTCCTATGAAAAGTACTTCACCAGATCTCAATAGCTCTAATGGTATAAGAGTTATGCCCAGTTTTCTTAAACATGGCATATTTGAGTGAAAATAGCCTATCGTGACCTAACTTGACCTCTGGAGGTCAAACCATTGACCTGAGCGCTTAAAGATGTGAAGTAATTTCTTCCTGAATTTACGCGATCTTTCTAATGCACTTTGCAGATTTGCGCTAACCGACATATTTTCGGAGTTAGATGGGGCCATCGATGCCCCCCGCCTCCGGTGGGGCGAAGGTGGCACCGGACCCCCGGTCGGGCGCGGGTTAAACGGAGTGTGGCACTTTTATAACCTTGGCATTTTGCCTGACCTGAGGTCAAGTCAAGGTCAAATTGGGTCAAAATGCATATTAGAACTGCAAAGACAAGAACAATCAAGGTCTTCGGTCCTTACATCTGAACAAGTAAAGATAGAGCAAACACATCTAGTCCAATGGAATGACCAATGGAAATGGAATGGAATTAGACCAATGGAAAAAATTAGGCTTGATTGATTTATATGTTGTCCTTACGATGGCATGGGTCAACCTCTAGTGACCTTAAATGTGGCCTGTAAAAATGGTTCAAGTATTTTTGATCGAGAAGTGGATGGGCTACCCAACGCTCTGTACCGTGTTTCGCTATCTAGCGTGGTTTAGGAAATATTAGGAGGGAGGGTACCCGCCCCTCCCCCGTCAAAGCGAAGGTGGCTCAGACCCCAGTCTTTGCGCTATGCGCAGTGTGCGTGTTTAAGGAAATGGGGACATTTTAAGTCAGGTTACCAATCGATGTCAAACAAGGTTACCTCACTGTTACTTTTGAGGACTGCCATAGCTCCATTTTCAGTTTAGTTTAGGTTATTTCTGACTGTTCCTAGATCTTGGGATATTTTGGGAAAAGGCCACAGAGCGGAGGCGCCCACCATATGATAACTGACAACAGTTTTGCTGGCAAGAGGAGGTCTGGAAATTTCTGAAGATTTCTCATGAAGGAGGAGGGGTAAGCCACCTTCTGACGATTGCTGGGATGGGGTCCAAACACCATTGGGCATTTTTTGCCCGCGTCATACGCGAACAACCCCCGACTGGCATCACCGATCCAGGGGGAGGGAAAGGCATTTGCCCCCAACGGAAAAAATCGGGGAAAACTATGTTTTTGCCCCGCATAAGTGGTCTACCTCCTTTTCGCCCCGACTCCTTTTTAGTTTATAGGAAAGACTTAAATTTTGTATGATATTTTGTGTGTCGGGCGTGGAAACACCACAGAGCCACCTGACCTTGGGTGCTGAACCACAGACATGTTTAATTTACGTACTAATAACGTGAATTGAGCCTTTTTAGATGATGAGGTGAGAGGTACTTGATATGAAAGCATGATTACGCATGTATGAGCCCCTTTCCATTACCCCCTCAGGCCAGTAGGCGAGGAAAAACCTGTTGCGCACCGTCCCTCAAAGGCAAAGAAAGGAAGCTCATGATTTATCCAAGATATATTTTCCTCATCTTCATTGTCCGGCCAGATGTCATGTCAACAAAAGAAAGAAAGAAAAAGAAAAGAACAAAATCATGTCATACTCACTTATGACGATCTCCAGGAGAAATTGATTCCTTTCAGATGATGATGAGATGAGAGTGACTTAAGATGTGAGCATGATTATTTTGGGAACACCACAGTGCGGACTAGCACTGGGTGCTGATATTTTTTTCATGATGAGGCGAGGGTGACTAAAGATGAGAGCATGATATTTTGTCTGCCAAGTGTGGAAACACATCAGAGCAACTTGACCCCGGGTGCTGAACCACAGGCTTAACATACGTTATTAATAACGTGTTTTTTTAACCTGGTTTAGATGAATGAATGAATTAATTAATGCTTCAACTCTCAGCTTCATTTAGAACCAGCAGGGGCGCAGCCAGAGCTTTGGTATGGGGGGGGCACACCAACTTTGAGGGCACCCCGGGGAAAAAGGCACTTTTTAACGTAACCTAAAAACTTACTATATCTTTGTTTTTATCATTTTTTGGGCATCTTTGGCTCAACAAAAATGAAAATAAGTCATTGACGTAGAATAAAAACTCGTTTATAACCGATAAAGAACACATAGCCAAAGTGTCATGGAAGTAGCCAAAACACGACTGTTTTGGATAGATTTAACCCGCGCCCCACCGGGGGTCCGGCGCCACCTTCGCCCCACCGGGGGGCCATCGATGGCCCCCCTCTAACTCCGAAAATATGGGCGTTAGCGCAAATCTGCAAAGTGCAATAGAAAGCTCGCGTGAATTCAGTAAGAAATTACTTCGCATGTTTTAGTGCTCAGGTCAATGGTTTGACCTCCAGAGGTCAAATTAGGTCAAGGTCGGCTATTTTCACTCAAATATGCAATGATTAAGCAAACTGGGCATAACTCTTATGTCATTAGAGCTATTGAGGCCTGGTAAAGTACATTTGATAGCAAATTGCCAGTACTTTTTCCGCTATGTGAAACGTAAAGACCTCTCGCCAGTGGTTTGACCGCCAGAGGTCACCTCGTGACCTAATATGACCTGAGGTCACGAAAGGTCAAAAAGTGACCTTGCCGTATATCAAATAAAAGCCAGTGACAAGACAAACACGATGGTGTTTGTTTCACCGCTCTAGCTCAATTAGGTCAAAAGTTATTGTCAAAATACTGTTTTTGACCTCTGGTGACCTTGGATGACCTTGGAAAAGTCAAAGGGCAAATATGACCACTGGGATCCGTGAAAGGGTGTCCAAAAACGTTGTTCTGAGCAGTCTGAGTATTTGCAATCATTTTTGTGGGTTTTATATCATGAAATAGCTTTTCCCCATGCTTTTCCAATGGGAGAGGTCGCCTCGTGACCTGACCTCAGGGCACGAAATCGAAAAATCACGGATATACACCTTGTAGACCCTGGAGGGGTCATGAAGTGTAGGAAGTTTCAAATCGATCGAGTTTGAAATGTAGCTCTTACAGAGCTCTAAAGGTGAAGTGAGGTGACCTTGGTTGACCTCGTCTGGTGACCTGACCTTGGGTGACCCGGGGTAAAAAATTTCAGGGATGATGGGAAAATGTTGCAGTGAGAGGTAGAGCCCTCAACCGCGGTGCTGCGCCTCGTCGTTTTTCGGCTATCCCGGAAAAACCTTAGGGGGCCATCGATGGCCCCCCCGGTGGGGCGAGGGTTAAGGGCAAATCAGCCAACTCATGCAAGTACTTAATATCAGAGAAATCAGCGGAGCATGTAATATCTGTTACCATGTGCAAGTTAAGGCATATTGGAGTCCAAAATTCATTTTTTTAAAACACAAAAAAAAGAAACCAAAATCAAGGTCAAACGAACACCCACTGGTTTTGTCGTGACGAGTGAGCCCTGGCAGAACGCGGATTAAGTTCCTTGCCTCCCGCAATCGCCGTGGGACGAGGAGTGGCATAGTGCCTTTGGAAGAACACAATTTTTGCTGCCGGAATAATTTTGGAGATACATTTTGAAATTTGAACGTGTTTATTAAGTTCCATATTCTCAAGGATCGGTCCCAGTTAAAAGTAAAGAAAAGGTGAACAGGCCGGTGGTTCGGATGGAGATAGTGTGACAGGGCTGAAAATTGTGAAAAATAGTTTTTCATTTAAATTAATTCATAGAAATTCTGGTTTAGAGGACTGTGCTCTGAGCTCAGGGGCACATGCCTTTTTATCATCCCTTCCCAAAATCCACCAGTATAATAAGCAATTTATATAACCAGGGGTGCCTAGGCACCACAAGCCGTTTTAGAGATTCCTCATTCCTCGTTAGCTCCGTTTTACAAGGGGAGTTTCCATTATGTTCTTACTCCCCATCTATTCAAGACCAGCTCTGGGGCCCCCAGTTGTGGATCAGAGGCCTCCAGAGCAGCTTCCCCTATTCCCCCAGTTGTGCCTCCAGGGACTAGACTAGCTCAGTGACCCCGCCCCGAGATGATGGGAGTTGCCTTGTGTTCTTGTTATCTGTCTATTCAAGACCACCTCAGGGGCCCCTGATGTACCTAGATCAAGGCCCCAGAGCAGATCATGCTTCACCCAGGGATTAGACTAGCTCATTGGCCCCAGAGATGAGGTCATCAGACTAACTCAATGGGCCACATATAAGCTCATAGGGCCTTAAAACCAGTTCAAGAAGCCCCAGAACAGTTTAAGGCGCTAGATCACCTCAGGGGGCTTCAAGCCAACTTAAGGGGCTCTCACAGGCTCAGCGCCCAGACCAGCTCAAGGGTACCCTCAGAACCCAGATCCGCTCTTGGGCCCCAGTTTGGCTCTTGGTGCCCCAAATCAGTTCCGGGGCCTCAAGTCAGGTCAGGGGGCAAGATCAAGTTAGGGGCACTAAATCAGCTCAGGAATCCCTCACCAGCTCGGGGCCCAATCAATTCAAAAGCCCCAGAGATGCTCAGGGGACACCAGATCGGCTCAGAGCACCAGATCAGCTTCGGGGACAAACAATCAGATCAGTGGTCCCCGACAAGCTCGGGGCCCAGATCAGCTCGCGAATACCAGATCAAGTCAGGAGGCACTTAATCAGCTCAGGAGCCCCATACCATCTCAGGGGCCCTCACCAACCCCTGTGGGCCCAGCTCAGCTCAAGGCCTGGTAGCTGTTCAGGAAATCACGTAATCAACCCAGGAGGCCCGGGTCAGCTTAAAGGGCACCAGATTAGCCATGGGGCACCAGACTAGCTCAGAGGGAATCAGATGGGCTCAGGAGACACACTGATGACTCAGCAGGCACCAGATCGACTCAGGGGGCATTAGTTATTAAGGGGGCAGTATATCTGTTCAGGGTGCGCGAGATCGATCAGCTCAGGGGGCAAGTTCAAGTCAGGGGCACTAAGTCAGCTCAGGGATCCCTCACCAGCTCGGGGCCCAATCAGTTCAAAAGCCCCAGAGCTGCTCAGGAGACACCAGATGCCCATAGGGCACCAGATCAGCTTCGGGGACAAGCAATCAGATCAGTGGTCTCCGACCAACTCGGGAATACCAGATCAAGGCAGGAGGCACTTAATCAGCTCAGGAGCCCCATACCATCTCAGGGGCCCTCATCAGCCTCTGTGGGCCCAGCTCAGCTCAGGGCTTTAGAGCTGCTCATGAAATCACGTAAGGAGGCCCAGGTCAGCGTACACCCTGGCAGTGATGGGGGGTACAAGCCCCTTGTGCTCCCTGGCTGTACCCCTGGACCAGGGCATTTTTAAGGAAAAGTCAGTGGGGGGACATTTCTTGTGCTGGCCATTATAGTGTCTTCAGGAAATCAAGACCCCATTTTGAGGGGGGTTTAATAAAACTTAGACGCGTTAGTGTTAAAAAATGATTCTCAGTTTTTTTGTGATTCCATGTTATTCCAGATTATAAATGCTGCCCAAGGCTGGCAACTTTTTCGGCGGAAAAGGTGAAACCGAGTTAGAAAAAGGGCCAAAGAGGGGCAAAATTTTATTTTCATTAAACTAAAGTAGGTAGCCAAATACATACCACAAAAGCCAGATTTGAGGCTAAAACAACCCCTAGCGGTATTCATAAGCTCGTAGAAAAAGCGACTTGTATCACTGTTTAAAACTAATTGTTGACAGTTTGATATTGACTCGACGCAATATTTTTTTAGCACACTACTCATTTAAAGGGAATGTGGACCTTCTTAAGGTAATTTTAACTGAGATTGCCAAGTTGTAAAGCAAGTCGGAAAACCCGGTACTCAATATATCATTTGTTTTGGAACTCGAGATTTCTGTAGAAAAAAGCTAAAGCCTACCTGAAATGTACCCCTCATGTACTCATAGCAGCAGGCCACAATTGTCATGGCTGTTGGTGTGACGACATATGCTGACGTCACGGTGAGTATCAGCCAATCGAAGCCCTTGAAGCGTATTGAATATGGTAGTGGTTGCCAGATCATGATATCATTCACAGGCAGATATTTATTTCTTTCCCTAGAGGAGCATTTAAAAAATGAAAATATTGAGCTTATTTTACATTTTTAAGAGAAATCATGGACGCCTCATTGATTTTCGGCTAAAAGTTCCCCTAATTACACTAAATTCCAGGATTCGATGAAGATGCCACATTCCCTTTAAAGGGAATGTGGCACCTTGGTCGAATCCTGGAATTTAGTAAAATTAGGCGTACTTTTAGCCAAAAAATAATGAAACCACTCATGATTTCTCTGAAAAATGTTCAATAAGCTCAATATTTTGTTTTAAAAATACTCCTCTAGGAAAATAAATAAATATCTGCCTGTGGATGATGTCATGATCTGGCAACCACTATCATACTTGAAATGCTTCAAGGACTTCGATTGGCTGATGCTCATCGTGACGTCCGCATATGTCGTCACACCAACAGCCATGACAACTGTGGCCTGCTGCAAGGGGTACATTGCAGGTAGGTTTTAGCTTTTTTCTACGGAAATCTCGAGTTCCAAGACAAATGATATAAATGATATATTGAGTACCGGGTTTTCTGACTTGCTTTACAACTTGGCTATCTCAGTTAAAATCACGTTATGAAGGTGCCACCTTCCCTTTAATAGGAAGCCAGGGGTGCCCTTCCCATCCCGCGTGACCATAAAATGATTTTATCCACATAGCCAGAACATTTGTTAGCATCATTAATCAATCATCCTGGCCGCACCGCTCCCCGCTAACATTTAATGCTTTCTCTCTTTTCCAACCATGCATTTTTTGCTCTTGAACAGTGGCGGATCTAGGATTTTGGTAAGTGAGGAGTGCAAGGGCGCACTTTGCCATCAAATTTGCACCCAAAGGGCGCATATAGTATCGACTACTTCGCGTCCGGTTTTCGGTGGCCATCATTCTTGTGGATCGTATTTTTAACGAAGTTCTGTCCCTCCCTCCCAACACCATACCATTTTTTCTGCTGCTCTGCTGCTTTTTCGGTGTCAGAATATCGTATTCAAGAGCGGAAGAGGTCAAAAGAAGCCATATTTATACAAGGGACAAACCAGAAATAGCTTGGTGCCAGCTGCTAGAAAAAGGGGCAAAAAAGGCCAGATTCCAAGAAAGGGCCAACCGAAAAAATCGTGGGGCCAAACACGACAAAAAAGGCCCAATTCGAGATATTTGGTCACAAAATGGCCAACCTGGCAGCCCTGACGCCAGGACCATTTTGCATAACATCAAGGAATGGATGAGAAAGGCTAGCTAACAACTTATCGACTTTGCAGAACAAATTGATGCAGCGATCTCGCTATAAATTTCACGTACGCTACAACAAGCGTCGGAAAAGAGGGACCAGGGGGCTTGCCCCCCCCCTCCCCCCACTTCTTGACCAGCAATTTCCTGATCTCAGTCAAAGTGGGAGAAAACCGGAAATTTGTGAAACCAGCCGCTACGGTAGGCAACGAGGACTCCAAATTCGAACAATTTTTGGTACTAACGTGGAAAATTTGTTGTCAGCATCAGGATGAAGTTTGGCTGGCCCCCTCCCTTTTTTACCGGTGGTGACGTTTATGTATGCTACCACCACAAAAATGAATATAAAAGGCTAAGCACTTCACACCGCCACACCAGCAACCAGTCTTAAGCGCTTTGACTACACCGTGTCCCGTCTAGTCCACGAACGAGCTCTAAGCGCTCAGAACTGACCGCGTGAGAAATGAGAGCACCATACAATCTCACGATACTGGCTGGGGTGTGGGCTTCCGGTCGGATACAACATGATGTTTGATTGGTTGTAGGCCAGAGTTTATCTCCAGCGTGGTGATTAGTTGATGCTGAGGTTGCTTTGCCGGGATTTCCCGTAACTACTCGCTTTGTTACGTCTTCGCACGATGGAGGAGACAGCCACGGATGGAAATTGTGTACCACAATTTTTGTGGATTGCCAATTTGGCACCAGCAATAAAACTAAATTATTATTATAGGGTGGTGTTCTATCTTATTTTCGTTAGGTGAGTTTGCATTTGTTGAAGTTTAAGTAATCTCTTGTCTATTTCACTGGGGGCCAATTTCCGGGCACTGGGGGGGGCATTTCGGCCGACTGGGGGCAAATGGCCCCCCAGTTAACATGTTAAAAAATGGCCTGCCCTGGACAGTAGTTCAACTCCGGGAGACATTAAATAACCTCAGGGGGCCCGAATCAGCTCAAAGGGCACTAAAACAGCTAATAGGGCACCAGGCAAGCTCGGAAGCATCAGACTAACTCAGAGAGCGTTATATAGGTTCACAAGGCACAATTATTTTCTCAGGGGGTCACATGATTGACTACGAGGGCACCAGATCAGCTCAGAGGGCACATGGTCAGCTCCAGGGGCCAAGAACAGCGCTCAGGGGGCACCAGATGAGCTCAGGGGGCACCATATTAGCTCCGTCCCTACGATTATTGGCGACGAAGAGGCATTATCTGAAAACGGATTACGTGCCTATACACTTCCCGGGTGCTTGGATAGGAGACAAAATGCCCTAACTGACCAAAAAAGGCACTTAATTGTCAAGCAATAGTTTAAATCGCTAAATGCAGTCTAGTTCCATCTAGGCTCAACGGCGTAGGACACTAAATTTCGAGCGGCACGGCCCAAAGAGGGTACACCACTTGGCAATCAAAAGGACACCCCGACACCGATGGGAGGCACGTGCCCCCTGTGCCCCCCCTTGGCTGCGCCCCTGAGAACCAGTGAAGTTCAGGGTAAATATTAGACCTTGGATAGGAAAAAAGTAACTTGAGCCCATATTTTTCACCCTGTAACATTTTTTTGTTGTTCGTCCAAAATATCCCAATTTCTACCGCAAGTCATATTGTAGCACAATTTTTCAATATTTTGCCGTTTTTTTGCTCTTCGACTTTGTTTTGCCCCCCTCCCCCAACCGACGGGCTAGATCCGCCACTGCACCAATCCCGGGGGTTTTCCCTGCAAAGAGCTGATTGGCTGAGTGGGAACTGTTAAGGGTGCTGCCACCTTTACCTATGTAGCCCATTTTGCTCCTTGTACCCCGGCCCGGACGGCAGCATTGCGAGTTTGCCAGGGGTGATGTAGTGTTCCGTGAATCCTGCCGGCGGGTCTCGAAAGATGAATAGTGTGACGGGCCCGGGGGAACATTGTTTGCAGTTGGGAGGTATTTTCCTTGAATGGTAATCGACTCAAGTACTCAGTGCGAACCAAGACGTAGAAACGTCGACGTGGTCCCCCAGACCAGCAAGTAAATACTGGCATTGGGATTGCTGTTCCTCGACGTCCGGCGTCTAGCGTCTACAGGGTAAGATACTACCAGCTTCAGTGAGGTGGTACCTATTGGATTAAAGGGAATGTGACGCCTTTGTAACGTGACTTTAAAGGGAATGTGGCACCATCATAACGTGATTTTAACTGAGATAGCCAAGTTGTAAAGCAAGTCGGAAAACCCGGTAGGGGAGACTGGGGTCAAATGTAACACGGGGCAATTGTAACACTGGCCATATTGTCTAAACTAATCAATGGATGACGCTGGTGGCACAACCGGAAATGCGCAATCAGCTGCTGCCTTTGTTAACGAAGTTTCAACTCGGTGCGGCAGGTAAGTCAGACGCTGTTCACAATGTGTTTTTGAGGGTGTTTTGTAACTTTTGAAATATTTAAAGATGATTAGCTTATTGATGGGTATGATAAGGTACAGCGGAAACAGTTTCAGTGCATAAAAAGTGTTTAATTATCCCCGAAATGAGCACAGAGTCTGTCGCCTAGGCCAGCTCGTTGAGCAGCAATTTGGTTTATAAAATTGCGCCTCGCGATGGGGACAATTGTAACATTTTTCTTGGGGTCAAATGTAACAATGTTACAATTGACCCCTATGGCGTAACGACGTATTAAACTAGCTTCTACTGCACAAATGCAGTAGCTAGGTTAGTGATTTTATGACCAGGCGCGCACCTAGGATGTTCGTTGGGGGGCTAACGAGGGGACGTCAGGCCAATAAAGGGGGTACAATTGTTCAGCCAAAGGGGCCAATCTTCATATCCTGGGGGGAGGGTGGCGGGGGAGCAATAAACTTTTTGCTTTGCAGATCTAGTGTCAACTTTTTGGGAGGAGGCACTTAACCCTCGCCCCACCGGGGGGCCATCGATGGCCCCCCTAAGGTTTTTCCGGGATAGCAGAAAAACGACGAGGCGCAGCACCGCGGTTGAGGGCTCTACCTCTCACTGCATCATTTTCCCATCATCCCTGAAATTTTGTACCCCGGGTCACCCAACGTCAGGTCACCAGACGAGGTCAACCAAGGTCACCTCACTTCACCTTTAGAGCTCTGTAAGAGCTACATTTCAAAGTCGATCGATTTGAAACTTCCTACACTTCATGACCCCTCCAGGGTCTACAAGGTGTATATCCGGGATTTTTCGATTTCGTGCCCTGAGGTCAGGTCACGAGGCGACCTCTCCCATTGGAAAAGCATGGGGAAAAGCTATTTCATGATATAAAAGCCACAAAAATGATTGCAAATACTCAGACTGCTCAGAACAACGTTTTTGGACACCCTTTCACGGATCCCAGGGGTCATATTTGCCCTTTGACTTTTCCAAGGTCATCCAAGGTCACCGGAGGTCAAAAACAGTATTTTGACAATAACTTTTGACCTAATTGAGCTAGAGCGGTGAAACAAACACCATCGTGTTTGTCTTGTCACTGGCTTTCATTTGATATACGGCAAGGTCACTTTTTGACCTTTCGTGACCTCAGGTCATATTAGGTCACGAGGTGACCTCTGGCGGTCAAACCACTGGCGGGAGGTCTTTACGTTCCACATAGCGGAAAAAGTACTGGCAATTTTCTATCAAATTTACTTTACCAGGCCTCAATAGCTCTAATGACATAAGAGTTATGCCCAGTTTGCTTAATCATTGCATATTTGAGTGAAAATAGCCGATCTTGACCTAATTTGACCTCTGGAGGTCAAACCATTGACCTGAGCACTAAAACATGTGAAGTAATTTCTTACTGAATTCACGCGAGCTTTCTATTGTACTTTGCAGATTTACGCTAACGCCCATATTTTCGGAGTTAGAGGGGGGCCATCGATGGCCCCCCGGTGGGGCGAAGGTGGCGCCGGACCCCCGGTGGGGCGCGGGTTAACACTTTAGGGGGTGGGGGATGGGGCAGGCCTGAATCCAGGGTGACCGTTGTGGGGGAAGGCGGCCTAAAATCGGGAAAACACGACAAAAATCAGGTGATTTGGGGGAATATTGCCCTGTTTTCCCCCTGGATTCTCCAGTGTGGAGGGGGAGGGTGGAGTGCGGGCCCGCTGCCCCCTGCGTGCGCTACTGTTTATGATAATCATATTGCTTTCTAATGATATGTTTGTTCGTAGGTTGGTATATGTTTCGGAAAATGGGCTGCCCTATATGATATTTCCTACATTGAAAAATTAACGATGATCATAAGGGTTTAAGGCCACGTCAGCTGCTAAGGCTATATGTGCCCAGTTTGAAAAATTAACGAGATTTCAGCCAAATTATAAATATATTTTTGTAGGCAGTCTGTCCAATAGGCAAATGTGCCAAAAATAATACGTTTTTGGCTCTAGAAAGGGTCATTCCTATTTGGCAAAAAGTTCAAGATTTTCTGACCGGACTGATAAGTAAATTTTTGCAAAAATTTTTAACGCGGTATATTCAGGTCATTTATAGGGATTATTCAAATCACCGGTATTCGTTTTTCTGTTCATCTTTCTGAAAAAATTGCATCGGCTGTTTTCAAACAAATGTCTCGCACTTTCAGAGAATGCCTCGTGTTCGACAACGCATCACCGAACGCGGGACTCGACTGGAGACGGTCCATGTAGCTGAAGTGTTCGCATTAGGATGCTTTTATGACACAAATAAATCGTCGGAATTCATACGGCTTTAACATGGTACAATTGACCCTGGGTGCTGTTACAATTGCCCCTCACGTGGGGTCAATTGTAACAGCTGAAGAAAATTTTTAGAAGTGAAATTTTGACCCCTAATTTTCTTCATCTTGAAATCTTTTTACGTCTGTCACATTGCAAAATCTTCAAATTTGATGAAAATATAATTATAAGTGCTCTAACTCAAAGCACCATTTCTCCAGAACCAGAAATGTGAGATTTGTTACAATTGACCCCAATTGTAACAATTGTTCCCTACTCCATATATCATTTGCCTTGGAACTCGATATTTCCGTAGAAAAAAGCTAAAACCTACCTGACACCAGCCCCCTCATCAGACCCTCGCCGGGCGGCCATTGTTGTGAGCTGCTGGTGTGACGACATATGCTGACGTCACGATGAGCATCAGCGAATCAAAGTCCTTTAAGCAATTCAAGTATGGTAGTGGTTGCCAGATCATGACATCATCCACAGGCAGATATTTATTTATTTTCCTAGAGGAGTATTTTTAAAAACAAAATATTGAGCTTATTGAACATTTTTCAGAGAAATCATGAGTGGTTTCATTATTTTTGGCTAAAAGTATGCCTAATTTAACTAAATTCCAGGATTCAACCAAGGTGCCACATTCCCTTTAACTGAGATAGCCCAGTTGTACAGCATGCCGGAAAACCCGGTGCTCAATATATCATTTGTTTTGAAACTCAAAACTTCCGTGGAGAAAAGCTAAAAACCTACCTGAAATGTACCCAAGTGGCCGACCACAGTTGCCAGCTGTTGGCGTGACATGCTGACGTCACGGTGATTAGTCAGCCAATTGAAGCCCTTGAAGCCTATTGAATATGGTAGTAGTTGCCAGATCATGACGTCATCCACAGGCATAAATTAAGTCCTACCGTGGAGGAGCATTTTTGAAATAAAAATATTGAGCCCATTGTACTTTTTCAGAGAAAACATGGACATTTTCACGATTTTCGGCTAAAAATACCCCTAATTACACCAAACTCCGAGACTCGACCAAGTTGCCCCATTCCTTTTAAAGGGAGATATGCGGATTTTTTTGGCTACACAAAAGGATACAAAAAGTTTTTCAGAAGTTCTCTCATTTTTGCGATTTTGGCCTTCAAATGCAATGCCTTAAAATCGCTCTCAAAGTCAACATTTCTAGACGACTTGTTTTGTTTGGACAGGTATTGATTCATATGTAGGGGAAAGTGGGGGGGGGGGGTTACGAACACCGTAACGATGGTGTGAGATTTCAATGACTTAATGAGCTTGTTTCGTTCCTATTTTGGCTGTAGAGATACTTCAGGCATTTATCTACCTCTTTGCAAGCAGCTATGTGTCTGTAATTATTTTATTAAAATTTGCGTAAAGTTTAGAAAAAAGTAGTAAAAGTCCGTTTCGCCCCACCTAATGGGGTAACATGGTCACCCCATAAGATGGACAAGGTGATCGAACCAGGCCTTGAAGATTTCCATCTGCATCCACCCATTGGGCGAATGTCGTCCGCCGCGGGGAAGGGGGCATTTTCTTAGTTTTTCCGTCAAAGGGTCAAAGGGGGTGATGCCTTTTCAGAATTTGTTAATGACGGAGGATTAAAGTATCAAGGGCTGTCGTGGAACTGTGCATAGGTTGATCCAGGATCGCCGATCAGGGGGCAGGGCACCTTGCCGGGGGGCGCTATCCCGGTCAGGGGACGGGCGCGCACCCAGGGGGAGGGGCAGCGGGCCCCCCAAACACTTTGACTCCAAAGTGCCACCCTCATCCATGTGGAGCGCCGAAGGTGCCCATCGAGGGGAAGGATGAGCCTTCACCTTACTTTTAGAGGCAGTGCTACACTGACTGCCGCCCCTGCACCCAACATGCCGCCTCCCTACACTGATTTTGCTGCCCCTGCACCCAACACGCCGCCCCCTAAAAAAATTCACTAGGTCTGTGGAGCAAACAATTCACCGCTCTCACCCCCCCCAGGATGCGAAAACTGGCTGCCCTTTGGGTGAACAAGTGCGCCCCCGGAGGCAAAATGCCGCCTACTCCGCCGGCCTGCTGCCCCCTCGTGACTCTCCCCCCAATAAAAATCATGGGTGTGCGCCTGCCAGGGGGTACCACTTTTGGAACGCATAGCATATCAGGTGTGCGCCAGATCCTCTCGCAGTGCTAAGAGCGCCCCTCCCCGCGCGTGAGGGGAGGGATTGGAAGCGACACTTTAGGGGGCCCATCAATCTCCCAGGGGGGCACCGTGGCCTTTTCAGGGGGCGCTGAGGGTCTAGGAGTACACCTGCTTCTGGATGACCTCCAAATTTAATGACATGTTCTCTAGCATTTCGGGCCCTGTGTCCCTCCCCCAACCATCAGCCTTTATTTAAGCTTATATTATGCAATTAAATAAAAATTAAAATTAACTATTCTCTTGTGCGGGGTAACATGAACAGCATGTCCATTTTGCCCCCACACGTGATGTCCGTCTTACCCCACTTTGCTCTTCCTAAACAAACTTGGACATGAATCGGACGCCATTGCGATTACACAGTCAGCAACTGCGGTGAACGAAATGTAACATCTTGAACAGCCATATTACGTAATAACAATAAATTATCTATAGAAACATTCATGCAATGACCTTACGAATTCGATTGTGAAAAAAACACATGAGTTGCAGTTTTTGCTATTATGAAAATTGTGTAAAACCTGGAGAGCTTACCGGACCCAACGTTGCTCTGCAACCGACGCGCGCTAAAAGGAAGCGTATTACACGCTTTTCCCGGTCGTGGCACAGTCAGTTCGTCCCAAACAGGGGGTGTCCGTCTTACCCACGGTGTCCATGACCCCCCACTTTCCCCTACAATAGAGCTTATTTTTTATATATTAGATTTTTTGTAACATGTAAGAAGTTTTCATACACAGTGTTCCTTCGTCAGTTAAAGGCAAGGAATGAGAAATTAGTGCTTATTTTTAAAAAAGCGAGGAAATATCACAATGGTCACAGTTCACAGTATTGCACCATCGAAATTTATTGGAATCGCCTTGACAACCATTGAATAATATAACCTATAATAGCACCTCGTGACTGAAAGCTAAGGGTTTGTTCCAGCGCCTCCTTACAAAAAAAGATGAGAGTAGCTGGGAGCAAGGCCATTAAATGTAGAGGTACACAGAAAAAATTTATTACAAGGTACAAGCTTAAAATTGTGTTTCTACAAGTTTTACCATTGCAGAACAATAGTTGCACCGTAGTTCAATTACCGAAGTAAAACAACCCTGGTTACGTCACTAGCATAAAGCAATGCAATTACTACGGAATGACAACCTTGCCTTGTGCCACAATAGTGCGCGCCTCGTTCATACCTGGTTCATACCTTGCTTGCGCACCAGCGCTGCACTAACTGAATACTAGGCGTTGTAGTGGCATTGTAAATAGCTGGTAGGTAAAGCTAGGACGTTGTTGCACCCTTGCTCGGCCACTGTCGTTTGACCATGGTTTCAAATACCTGCTCGGGTTACGGTCGCCATCTTGCTTTCTGTTTACCCGTGGCAATACACAGTGGCCTGGCACGCATGCCGTGTAGGCTAGAATAAGTGTGACTTATTTTAATCAATCGTGGAACTTTGGAAGCTGTCTGGAATATTTGTCAGTGATCTGCGAGTGGAAAGTATGGTTCTCTGTTCCAATAGTTGAAAAGTGAGGCATTTTGGAATGGTCAATCCAGGTCCAGGTGAGTAGGTATGTGGTTACTTCAGGCATGTATGCTATATTGGTATTAAGGCTCATATTTTCGTGTCAAACGAGTACAGACTATTTGATCATATGGCTTAGGTACCTGCAGTGGGTAGAACCTAATTGTGTTTGCCTTATGGGCCCGTTTGAAAAATAGGGTGAGTTGAGTTCCAATATGATCTTGTTGGTGTCTTCAGATGGATCGGCGCCTGATAAGTGATGCTGTGTTTTGCCGATATGGGTAAGACAACGTGCGGGTCATTTTCTTGCTTGAGAGGTGGCTCAATGCTTACCCTTTTTCTACCGATGGTCTTCCGGTTGCATTTGGGGCCAGAAAACGCTTTAGCATTCGCATAGAGACTGAAAAGTTCCTTTTGAAGCAGTGGTAGGTACAAGGGGAGGGGCTAAGAGGGCTCAAGCCCCCTTCCACACCATGAAAGTCAGAGTGCCTAAAGTAAATGCGTAGTCGGATGCTGTCCAGACACTATGGCGGGGAGGCGCGAGCGCCCAAGCTTCCCCCCGAAATGAAGTCCTGGATCTGCCGCTGTTGTAAAGACGTAATCCGAGTCTCGTTTTACCCTTGTAAGAAGCCTTGCAACACCCTTGTTCCCTCCCCGTTACGCACTGGTAAAGCGATTGTGTAAGCAAGGTTCTAATCTCGTCACGCTCTTGTAGGAAGGCTGCGGTTGCGTACAAGGCGGACACAAGGCTTTGTTCTACCCTTGTTATGGGGTAATCATGACCTAGTAGAGGGCTTGTGGGGACGCTGTCAGCCATTGTCTTTGCCATGTAGGTTAACCATAGTTAAGTTACAAGGTTTGTACAACGTCTTCTAGCAACCCTTGTCGTACTATGGTTCTACCATTGTTCTACATGGTTTTTCCTTGTATTTCCCTCGTTTTCGTGGCACGGATTTTGAACGTACAAGCTTTGCGTTTTACCCTAGTAATTTTCCATGTAAACAAGGGTCTGACAAGGTTTGCCCTTGTAAAAATGTCTTTCTGTGTAGAACGCTCCCCTCTCAAAAAATGGCAACCTCTGTTTCTAGAGACTTTTACGTTTGTGACGTCAGCAGTTGCTCTCAAGGTGGAGCCGCCCATTCATTCAATGAGAATCGACTACGGATCGTGGAGTGTTTTACGGTTTCAAGATGCATCTGGCGAGGGGTAGACCCAGGATTTATTACCCCACGTCCACAAAAAACAGTATTATTCCCCCTAACACGCAACTTATCTCCTGATAGCCCCGTCTTCTACAATGCTCAGCGACAATGCCTTGCTAAGCAGCTCTAGGCGATCACTAACGTCATCACCATGGTGAATGCCAGATTTGAGGTTGCCATTTTTGGCATAGGCTAAAAAGCCGGAGTGCAACCCCCTGGCTTGGAGTAAGTCGGAGCAGGCGCAAAAAGCGGTGTCCGCTGGAACGATTTGGGATGAGATGAGATATCAGCTGATTGCGCCTGATCAGCGCCAATATGGCGGGTGTGGCAAAGCTAAAAAACTAATCAAATTTGATTAAGGCCTCTGATGCTCATTTAATGTACACAGAAAGAAATTTTTACAAGGGCAAACCTTGTCAGACCCTTGTTTACATTGAAAATTACTAGGGTAAAACGCAAAGCTTGTACGTTCAAAATCCGTGCCACGAAAACAAG
This sequence comes from Lepas anatifera, assembly GCA_034440635.1. NCBI lineage: Eukaryota > Metazoa > Arthropoda > Thecostraca > Lepadidae > Lepas > Lepas anatifera. The sequence continues at coordinate 212,767 of JAOTON010001694.1, forward strand.
GGAAATACAAGGAAAAACCATGTAGAACAATGGTAGAACCATAGTACGACAATGGTTGCTAGAAGACGTTGTACAAACCTTGTAACTTAACTATGGTTAACCTACATGGCAAAGACAATGGCTGACAACGTCCCCACAAGCCCTCTACTAGGTCATGATTACCCCATAACAAGGGTAGAACAAAGTCTTGTGTCCGCCTTGTACGCAACGGCAGCCTTCCTACAAGAGCGTGACGAGATTAGAACCTTGCTTACACAACCGCCTTACCAGTGCGTAACGGGGAGGGACTAAGGGTGTTGCCAGGCTTATTACAAGGGTAAAACGAGACTCGGATTACGTCTTTACAACAGCGGCAGATCCAGGACTTCATTTCGGGGGGAAGCTTGGGCGCTCGCGCCTCCCCGCCATAGTGTCTGGACAGCATCCGACTACGCATTTACTTTAGGCACTCTGACATTTCATGATGTGGAAGGGGGCTTGAGCCCTCTTAGCCCCTCCCCTTGTACCTACCTCTGCTTCAAAAGGAACTTTTCAGTCTCTATGCGAAAGCTAAAGCGTTTTCTGGCCCCAAATGCAACCGGAAGACCATCGGTAGAAAAAGGCTAAGCATTGAGCCACCTCTCAAGCAAGAAAATAACCCGCACGTTGTCTTACCCATATCGGTAAAACACAGCATCACTCGTCAGGCGCCGATCCATCTGAAGACACCAACAAGATCATATTGGAACCCAACTCACCCTATTTTTCAAACGGGCCCATAAGGCAAACACAATTAGGTTCTACCCACTGCAGGTACCTAAGCCATATGATCAAATAGTCTGTGCTCCTTTGACACGAAAATATGAGCCTTAATACCAACATGGCATACATGCCTGAAGTAACTACATCCCTAATTACCTGGACCTGGATTGACCATTCCAAAATGCCTCACTTTTCAACTATTGGAACAGAGAACAATACTTTCCACTCGCAGATCATTGACAAATATTCCAGACAGCTTCCAAAGTTCCACGATTGATTAAAATAAGTCACATTTATTCTAACCTACACGGCATGCGTGCCAGGCCACTGTGTATTGCCACGGGTAAACAGAAAGCAAGATGGCGACCGTAACCCGAGCAGGTATTTGAAACCATAGTCAAACGACAATGGCCGAGCAAGGGTGCAACAACGCCCTAGCTTTACCTACCAGCTATTTACAATGCCACTACAACGCCTAGTATTCAGTTAGTGCAGCGCTGGTGCGCAAGCAAGGTATGAACCAGGTATGAACGAGGCGCGCACTATTGCGGCACAAGGCAAGGTTGTCATTCCGTAGTAATTGCATTGCTTTATGCTAGTGACGTAACCAGGGTTGTTTTACTTCGGTAATTGAACTACGGTGCAACTATTGTTCTGCAATGGTAAAACTTGTAGAAACATAATTTTTAGCTTGTACCTTGTAATAAATTGTTTCTGTGTAGCTAATTGAAAGTGGTATGCAGAAAAACAACGGAATCAAAACCTGTAGCTGCCCACAAACGTCGTTTCTTTCTGTAAAACAACTTATTGTAGTTTCTCAATTGAAATTCGTGCGCCACAATTGAGCCTCCTCCAACCTCCTCTGAAAAACCACCTTTGCGTTTGAGAGGAGGTTGGATTAGATTTGGGATGAGCTTTGACGAGCTTGGAGGAAGTTTAAGGAGGCGCTGGACCTTGCGAGAGGAAGTTGGAGAAGCTTTGAGGAGGTTAGATCAGGTTTAAGGAGGCGCTGGAACAGGCCCTAAGTCTGCTGCTTCTGTAGACCACCTAAAAAATCCGGGCTTTGTATTGTGAGCCGAAAGGTCATTAATACATGTGCCGCCTCAAGTGCTTTCCGAATTGGTTTAGTCATATCCTTTTGTAGAATTTTAGCATTTCCCATTTCGGTAAATAATCTATTCTTTATTATGTACTGGTAAAAAGCATAAACAGGCATTGCCCAAATACTGATGCAGTCATGTGGTGTGAAACAGTAAAGTCAGATAATAAGTAAATTGAGCAATGCAGACATTCCACGAACATTCATAAGGCTCAACGTTTGCACAAATGCCTATTTCGAAAATGTTCTTAAAGTTGCCCAGATTTTGATAACATTATTTTTAAATGTGTAGCCTGAGTCTGCAAAGAAATCAACGTTACGAAATGCGTTGAACAAGCTGTTACATGTGAATGCCACGCGGAGTAAGAGGCTGCGCTGCACAGTACCAACACGCGCAAACCGAACCGCCCACAAAGAGGGAGAAAGCCAGGGGCGGAAGTTTCCATATATTTGGGGGGCTCGAGCCCCCCCAATGCTCGGAGAAGCCCCCCAATGACCCGACGAGCCCCCCAATCCCAAGTTGCGGGCCCCTGCGAGGCACAGCCGGGCCCCTGCCACGATTGCTGGCCCCAGTGGTCTACTTGGGCTAGCTTTGGCTGAGGCCAGGCTCCCTGGCATGCTTGCGGGTACCCTGTGGGCCACCCTTAACCTCGGCGTCCGCGACCGGGCCCCTAATGATATTTTCAGGCCCGCTTTGACTGCAGCCGGGTCCCTAATTCCGGCAGTCTCCTGTCATTCAACCGGGCCCTCTGTGATCCACCCGGGCCCCCTGTGGACTGCAACCGGGCCCCCTGTAATCCACCCGGGCCCCCTGTGACTGCAGCCGGGTCCCCTGTGATCTATTCGGCCCCCCTGTGACTGCAACCGGGCCCCTCTGTGATCCACCCGCACTCCTGTGACTGCAACCGGGCCCCTGTGATCCAGCCGGGCCCACTGTAATCCACCCGGGCCCCCTGTGACTGCAACCGGGCCCCTGTCATCCATCCGGGCTCCCTGTGACTGCAACCGGGCCATCTCTGATCCAACCTGGGCCCCTGTGACTGCAACCAGGTCCTCTGTGATCCACCCGGCCCCCCTGTGACTGCAACCGGGCCCCCTGTAATATACCCGGGCTCCCTGTGATTACAACCGGGCCCCCTATCATCCACCCGGGCCCCTGTGATACACTCGGGCCCCCTGTGACTGGGACCGGGCCATCTGTGATCCACCGGGGCCCCTGTGACTGCAACCGGGCCCTCTGCGATTCACCCGGCCCCCTGTGACTGCAACCGTGCCCTCCGTGATCCACCCGGTCCCCCTGTAATTATAACCGGGCCCCCTATGATCCACCCAAGCCCCCTGCGACTACAACCGGGCCCCCTGTGACTGCAACCGGGCCCTCTGTGATCTACCCGGGCCCCCTGTAATGACAAACGGGCCCCCTATGATCCATCCGGGCCCCCTGTGACTGCAACCGGGCCATCTATGATCCACCTGGGCCCCCTGTGACTGCAACCGGGCCCTCTGTGATCCACCCGGACACCCTGTAATGACAACCGGGCCCCCTATGATCCACCCGGGCCCCCTGTTACTGCAACCGGGCCATCTACGATCCACCCGGGCCCCCTGTGACTGAAACCAGACCCCCTGTGATCCACCCGGGCCCCCTGTGATTACAACCAGTCCAGTTATGATCCACCTGGGCCATCTGTGATCCACCCGGGTCCCATGTGACTGCAACCGGGCCCTCTGTGAGCCACCCGGCCCCCTGTGACTGCAACCGGGCCTCCTGTAATCCACCGGGGCCCCTGTGACTGCAACCGGGTCCTCTGCGATCCACCCGGCCCCCTGTGATTGCAACCGGGCCCTCTGTGATCCACCCGGGCCCCCTGTGACTGCAACGGGGCCCCATGTGATCCACCCGGGCCCCCTGTAATAAAAAACCAGGCCCCTATGATCCACCCGGGCCCCCTGTGACTGCAACCGGGCCCCCTGTGATCCACCCAGGGCCCCTGTGACTGCAACCAGGCACTCTGCGACTGCAACCGGGCCCCTGAGACTGTAACCGGGCCCTTTGTGATCCACCCGGGCCCACTATGATCCACCCGGGCCCCCTGTGACTGCAACCGGGCCCTCTTTGATCCACCCGGGCCCCCTGTGACTGCAATCGGGCCCCCTGTAATCCACCTGGGGCCCCATGTGATCCACCCGGGGCCCCATGTGATCCATCCTGGGCCCCCTGTGATCCACACGGGCCCTCTTTGACTGCAACCGGGCCCCCTGAGGTCCACCCGGGCCCCCTGTGGCTGTAAACGGATTCCCTGTGGTCCAACCGGGCCACCTGTGACTGCAACCGGGCCCCTGGAATCCACCCGGCCCCTCTTTTATCTACCCGGGCCCCCTGTGACTGCAACCGGGCCCTCTGTGATCCGCCCGAGCCCCTGTCACCACAACCGGGCGCCTGTGATCCACCCGGGCCCCCTGTGACTGTAACCGGGACATGTGACTGCAACCGGGCTCCCTGTGGTCCAGGAGGCGCGGGTCCTCTAATGCCACGGACGGGCCCTTGCCATGAGTGCGGGGCCCCGTGGTCTATCTGGGCTTGCTGTGGCTGAGGCCGGGCTCCCTGGCATGCTTGCTTGGGTGCGGTCCCCTTTAGGGCCACCCATAATCGGTGTCCGCAAACAGGCCCCTAACGATATTCTCAGGCCCATTTTGACTGCATCCGGGCCCCAATTTCTGGCAGTCTCGGGACCTTTTTGGTTCAGCCGGGCCCTCTGTGACTGCAACCGGGCTCCTTGTATTCTGCCTTGGCCTCTTTTAGTCTGCCCGGGCCCCTGTGGTCTGCCCGGGCCCTTTTAGGTGGTCTGGGCTTTTGTAGTGTGCCTGAGTCCTGTGTGGTCCGCCCGGGCCCCTGTGGTCTGCCTGGGCCCCTTGTGGGCGGTCTGGGCTCCTTTTAGTCTGCCCGGGCCCTCTGTGGTCTGCGCGGGCCCCCTGTGGTCTACCCGGCCCCCTGCAATTTGCCCGGGCTCCTATGGTTTGTCCGTGTCCCTGTGGTCTGCAAGGAACCACAGCACTAGCGGATCCGGGGGGGCAAAGGGGGCAATCCCCCAAATCACCCGATTTTGCCGATTTTTACGGATTTTCTCCAAGCAAAAACCATATTTTTTCACGAGTGTTGCCCCCTCCCCCCCACCATCGGCCTGAATCCGCCCCTGACTCCACTCCTCACACTTCGCTGTATCCGGGAACCCGTGCTATAATTTCAGGCTCCCTCTGGACTACCCAGGCCTCCTCTGGCTCTAGCTGGGCTCCTTGCCTTGCTTACGACACCCCGTAGTTCACCACCCCCCACCGTGCGCAGCCGGGCCCCTTCCGATGAGTACTGGTTTAATAAATTGGCATGTTTGTTATTTTGGTATCTCTCCGTCGGCACTACTTTTCTTCATTGATATATTTCTAGGCATTCTTGTCAGAAATGTGCATGAAGTTTTCCATTTTGTTAGTTCTAGTGGAATTTTAAATACAGACAAATTTAAAACTCTTAAATGTGTCTGTCAAAAAGTGTATCATTTCTTGTCGTCAAATCTGGGTCAAATAATGTGCGTCCGGCGGCGAATGGTAGCCTCTTAATTTCCCGGGCTTGTCAGCGCAGCGCGAAGGAAGCTAAGGCATGCTCCTGGCTCTCTTGCCGTATTCGCCGAGGCGAATGATTTGCACAAAGTTTGCTTTTAACAGTAAAGTTGGCATGCTTATGATTCAATCGGCTTGTGTCTACTCTGGAAAAGATTCATTAGGCTCTGATTTGGATTTTACGTATGGGCTTTTCGTTTCAATCCAAATCGTGCTCCGATGCGCGGTGTTGAATGGCAATTGAAGTGATTGTTTGCTATTAGCTGTTGTCGGGCTAAATCCCTTATGAGTGATGATCCCCTGTCCGGCTCCCCTGATGGCTAAATACCAAGACTTGGAGAATCTTGTGCCCTCTATGGCCACCAGTGACGTATCTAGAATTTGGGCAAGGGGAGGGGAGGGGCAAAGTATCAGGGGGCAGGGTGGCACTTAGCCACCCAAAGGGCGCACTTTTCACCCTAAGGGCGACCAATCGTCGCATCCTGGGGGAGGGGAGAGTTTGGGGGCGGCATTTCGTCATCAGAGGCTCTTGGGCTTAAGGGGTGGCTGCCCCATTCGCCCCCCCTGGTGGCCACCCCCATTCGCCCCCCCTGGTGGCCGCAGCCGGGTCCCTACTCCCAGTAGTTAATACCCTGTGGATGCAGACGGGCCTGCCATGGATGAGGTTCGTGTAACTGCAACCAGCCTCTGCCATGCTTGCCTTGCGGGCCTCTGTGGTATCCCGGGCCCCTATTGGTCTGACCGGCCCCCTGTGGCGCCTGTGGTCTGCCCAGGCCCCTGCGGCCTGCCCGGGCCTCTTGTGCTCCGCTCGGTCCCCTTGTGGTCTGCCCGGGGTCCTTGTGGTCTGCCCGGGGTCCTTGTGGTCTGCCCGGGCCCCTGTGGTCTGCCCAGGCCCCTGTGGTCTGCCCGGCCCCATTTGGTCTGCACGGACCCCTTGTCTGCCAGTGCCCATTTTGGTCTGATCGAGCCCCTTGTGGTCTGCCCGGGCCTCGTGTGGTTTTCCCGGAACCCTTTTGGTCTGTCCGGGCCTCCGTGTGGCCTCTGCGGACCCCCTTTTGTCCGTCCGGGGCCCCTTTTGTTTGCGCGGGCCCTCTGTGGTTTGCCCGGGCCCCTCCCAGTCTGCAAAGTATGGCACTTTCGACGAGATCTCGTGGTGCGGACACCCTTCAGGTGGTGCGAACTTTGGAGCAAAAAAATGACCACTTTTGCCGTCTGGTGCGAGGGAGCTCAAATCAAACACCCACGGAGTTCTGAGAAGGGAGAAACTGGTAAAAACATCGAAATATCCGGGTCAGTGAAATTTATCACCAGTGCTTGGTGTGAATTTTAGGCTGCTGGTGGTGCGAGAAATCTACAAGGCTGGTGCGGACTCGTCGGGTCTGCCGCCATAATTTGCAGACTGGGGCCCCTCTGTGGTTAGCCCGGCCCCTGTGTTCTGCTCGGGTCCCTGTGGTTTGCCCGGGTCCTTTCATCTGTCCAGGCCCCGTGTGGTCTGCCCGGGCCCGCTGCCCAGCCAGCAATTCCGACCGGGCCCAGAGCGGGCTGGGCCGGGCTCTGCTCGAGCCATACAACTCATAGCTGAGCCACATAGACTCGGGCTGAGCCCGACATTAGGTCGGGGGATGACAACTTGCCCGAGCGGTAGAGCCCGGTCTTGCTTGACCATGGGTTCTGCCCAGGCGGAGCGGAGCCGGACCTGGGCTGAGCCCATGTACTCGGGTTCTGCCCAGTCAAAGCCCAGCATATATCGGGCAGAGCCCAGACAAATTGCTGGCTGTGTGTGGTCTGCTCGGGCCCCTTGTGGGCTTCCCGGGCTCCTATGATTTTCTGGGTTCCTGTGGTCTGCCCGGCCCCTTTGGTGTGCTCAGGCCCTCTGTGGTCTGTCCGGGCCCCTTGTGGTATAAGAATATCGTGCAGAAACTGCAGCTGTTGTGTTAGTCGCGTATTTGCAGGAGTTCCTTATTTTTTAGCAGTTTCGTGCCCCAGGTGGTGTATCCGCGCTGCCTGTTGCCGAAACCGGCCCCCTGCCATGCTTGCGGGCCCCTGTGGTTTTCCCGGGCAACGTGCGGCCGGTCCCATGCCTCCTGGAACATTCGGGGAGAGATGGATGGGGCGTGAGAAATGTTAGGCCCCCCCATTCCTTTTGTACTGTCCTATATGAGGATTGTAAAGGGAAATAGGCAGTACCACCTATTCATAGTACCCTTGACCGGTACCCAGTGTTGTAAAATGTCATTGAACTGGCTAGGTGAATGGATCAAAAAAAGGTTTCTTGATCATGTAACGTAAATATCAGTAGGTTCGATTTCCCTGCTGATAAAGGAAATTTCGCACTTCAATCTCTACCTTCCATTTGTATCAAATTATTCGTGATTATGTGATTTCGTTCCAGGTGTGAATGTTAAAATGGTTGGACAGTACAAACATAAGTCGGGTGCACAAAAGCGTAAAACAAAGAACATTCAAGACCGAGAGGCTGCTCTGGCAAAACTACCCAAACTTTCTTCATTTTCCAGGTAATCTAGAATCTTCTTGATAATTTTGCAAACTGTTATAAAATGACCCCGATCATATTTGCATTTACTCTCTAGCAACGTACGCGTCCACTTAAAGTAGTCCATATCACTACTATTTTTGGTACTATGCAAGCTACCTTCATCTATCGACCACGAAAATTAAAACCCCAATTTAAAACTAACTCGGAAAAGTGCAATGTATATAGTTTCCAGCAAAACGGTAAAGTAAGGTTGTAATTCCAATCCTTCTTTTCCTGATCACTGCCTTCCTCGGCCAGGCCACCAGCCGGATCCCGTTTGCTAAAAGACCCTCCAGCATCCATCCCTCCTGCGTCGTGCGGGGCTGATCCCGTTGTACCTCCGGAGGAGAGCATCCGCGTGGACGACGAAGACGGTAAGTAGACACCTACTTGTCCAATATCCTTACATACTTTGGCAGCTCGTTCAAAAGATTGGGTCTTCTGACTACTTTTTGGGCTAAATAGTGCAAATCATGAACCGTGACGAATAGCGCTCTAAAAATTGTTATTTAACCTTTGCAGTCAGTTTTCGACAACAAACGGTCGAAAATACGTTTTTTCGGTCACATTTTCATTAAAAAATACGGGCCCCCATCATGTACGGGCCTCCTTTCGAGCCGGGTGCCCCCCCCAATCGAAAACATAAAGTTGCGACCCTGGAGAAAGCGACGTTCGACGCGGCACAGTCAAACCGAACACGGAAGCCAGGTCAGAACAATCAAACTTTCCGTGATGAAGATTGAAGAAAAACAAGAGGTCATGCTGAGTGAAACGAGACTTAATACTACGCACTTTGTAATGAGTTAAAAGAGTTGGATAGTCAAGCCTAGCTGACGGACGGTCCGAAAATGAGGCCAACCAGATGAGAAGCTTGTGCTGCACCCTTTTTAGGCGCTTCAAGAGGGATGCAGCACACCACGCCCATACAACGCAACCATACTTCAGGATGGATCTTACATGGGCATAATAGGCACAAAGAATAGAAGTGTGCTTGAGTCTGACTCGGCAGCACTTGCGCGAGGTCTGAAAACTTTGTACGAGGAGGTCAAACATTGTTTTGGCCTTGGCCACGGTGAGGTCTATGTGTGGAGCGAAAGTCAGCTTAATGTCGAGAATGACACCGAGATCCCTATTCTCTGTACGGTGCTCCAGCGGTGTACCATTCAGCACATATGTGATAAGGATCGGAGCTTTTCAGAGAGAAAATGGTATAACACTACATTTCTCTGGATTCAATTTCAAACGCCAAATTTTAGACCATGCTACCAAATTGTTGATGTCAGCCTGAAGGGCATGACTGTCTGTTTTTGTCGAAATTCGGTGGTACAATTGAAGATCGTCGGCGAAACTTATACAGTTGGTTCGAATGGTGAGCGGGATGTCTGCTGTGTAGTAGATAAACAAGAGCGGGCCACACACGCTGCCCTCAGGCACCCTGGACCTTACAGCGCACCAGTCGGAAGATTGGCCGCCAAGTATAACTCCTTGGCGACCACCGGTCAGGTAGGATTCAATCGAGGGGTGCGCGCGACCAGTTATTTTGGAAGATTTTAGTTTGTGAAGAAGCGGGTGGTTTACACTCGTAAATGCCAAAGAATAATCAGTCTAGTCAGAGTCAGTCTGCACGCCCTCCTGGATCGAATCCCAGCTGTGTTTTAGAAAGGTGGCCAGATTTGAGACGCATGAACGATTTGGGAGAAATCCATGTTGACTGATGGGCATAAATGGTAGACAATGGGCCAAAAGAGTCAGACTACCTCTTCTAAAATTTTTGAACAAAGAAGAAGCAAATTACCGAAATACCGTAGTTGCCTGGTTTCTTTTTGTCTCCTTTTTGTGAATGAGAATGACATTTGCATCCCTCCAAATATGTGGGAAAACACCTTGCGTGACTGACAATTTGCAAATGATTTCGAGAGGCACTGCCAATTCGATAGCACACTCGTGCAAAATTCTGGTGCTCAGATCGTCGGGCTCGCACCCTTTGTGCTTTCCAATACTAGATAGTAGGGTCTGAACTTTTCCTGGGGGAACCGTAAACTCTTGAATAGAACAATCAAAGTCCGGGGCGCTTGGCAGCGTGTCGACGATGGGATCCGAAAATTTGTAGGCGAAGGTTTCGTTGAAAATATTTGCGGATTTGATGGGATCTAAAAATTGTTGACTGTTTGCGACAAGAACGCGTGGACGTTGATGAGACGATTTCAATGAGTTTATAAAGGACCAGAAACGCTTTGGGTTCTCACGGAAGTCACCAACTATGTCCAGTAAATTATCATGATATTTAGCGTTCGATAAAGTTTTAAAATTGTTTCTTGCTCTGCTAAATGTAAGATCGCAGTCTAAACAAGGGTTGCGCTTTTTTACACGGTGTGCATGATCTTTGTCCCTAAGAGCACACTGCACGTCCCGGTCAAACCAGGGAGGAAAGCGTTTGAAACGAAACCGATTGGGACAAATTCGGCTATGGCAGCGTGCCCAAGATCGTAAAAAACTTCAACAGCCTCGTTCACACCCAAATCACGAAGCAGAAGTCAGGGCAAACAACGTAGGGAGGCACGCAGGCCATCGAAATCCGCTCTGCGATAATCAAAACCCGTCGTTCTGGTGACTTTCGGCACTTTCACGGAGAACGCTCGGAACTGAGAAATGGTTTGATGATGATCAGAGTCAAAAGTGCCAGCAGATACAACAGTTGCAGTATGACCACCATGGGACAAGACTAGATCGAAACAGGCGTCACCCTAGAAGTGGGAGCATGAACAGACTGTGTAAAACCGACACTGTCAAGACAATCTAAAAATAAAAAAGCTCGTTGTGATCTAACGTCTAAAACAGGACCACCTTGTTGCGGTCATACAATTTCCGGTGAATTGAAATCACCAACTACAATGGTCAGGCTGACTATCGCACTGAGCTTACCAAAACACTCACACTAGCTTCAATGTCGCTGTCTCTGTCTGGCGCCCGATAACAAACCGCGACAAAGATAGTGGCGTGAGCGCCGATCTGCACCACCAATACTTCAGTGTCCGCCGGCTCCAGGTCCTGACGGCGTGCTGGCTGAAGATGCGATGGCGCAGGCACCGCTGCCAATATGTATTGGACGGTCCCTTCTATACCAGACGTGGGTGTCCCAGCCAACTTGGAGCTCGGTGTCTGGTACATCCGGATTCAGCCACGTTTCTGTCAGAGCAACAACATGGTGGCTACAGAGATCAGGAGAAAAGGCCCGCAGAACATGGACTGCGGACTGCGGACAAACTTCATGTGACATTTTTCATGTGACATTTTTTCACACGACATGTTTCATGACATTTTTCATATGACATTTTCTGTATGTTTAACAACGCTGCTTGTGTCTGAATGGTTTTTACGTCATGTTTATGTTCACTTGATCTCTATGGAAGCCCTAGACCAATTTATCCGATGCGCGATTTTTGACAGGGTCCAGAACAAGGAATTTTGTATATCACGATGTTTTCATTTGTTTAGCTTTTATCTTAATCAGATCTCCGATTTTATTTTCCGAGTTGACGCATACTACTCGAATGTCGGTTCCCTTGAAGATCGAGGAGATCGTACTGGCGTGCATCGAGTTGGGTATTATGATGTCTCTTCTTTTCGTTTCATTCTCTCTTGTGTCGTGCTTTGCGTGTTGGTTTCGTTCGTTTTTGTTCCTTTCAGTTTTCTCTTCTGCCTGTTTCTTGATCTTTTTCGCTTTTTCTCGTAGTTGAATTAACAATGCTTTTGAATATTGCAGGTGGGTCATTCCACCATAAATCGACCAAAAATTTCGTAAAATAACACCCTTCTATTTTTTATTCTCTCCAAAATTGGTGTCAAGGGGGTTTCAAAGGTGTAGAATCTAACCATGGCACCAAAAAAATTATTTGAAAATTTGGTATGGCAGATATAGCCTCCGGCATTTTTCGGGGGTCACCATGTAGGCATTGTTTTGAAAGCCTATATTTCTGCCGTTTTTTAATGATTGTAACGATATTTTACATTTTTGTTCACCATTTAACATATTTCAATTTGGCTATCTTCGATTTTTATATTTCTGCAAAGTTGACGTCATGACCTCGTGACCTAGTTTTTGAACGGTGACCTTGACCCGCAGTACAGTGAAATTTATAAATTCGTGTGAAAGCATTTTTGCCTTTGGAAATATTCTTTTAGTTAAAGTAATAAAAAACATGGCTTTCGCAATATATATACTACTTCTTACTTCCCAAACATGACACTAGGTGTCACTATGGAGCTGTACCATCGTAACTCACGGTATAGTTAATGCCAGTGACGACGGAACGTCCGAATTTAAGAGGGGCGCCATGAACTTTTCAACCAATTTCCTTCCCGTCAACGCCATAGGGGGTTTTAACCCTTACACGTACAGTGGGGAGGGTGTTGCAACCCCCTCAGGTTTTTCAAGAATTGAAAACGAGCTTCTTAAGTTAGAGTCTTGAAATGTTCTATAGCCTCTGACGCATTCATTGCGGACATCTTGCAAAGAATTGTTCCTACCCTTGAAGGTCACGGAGTTGTGACCTCAAGAGTGGAGGCATGTTGGGGTCATTTGGGCGCCTGTATGTTGTATGTATGTATGTATTTCTAGAATCACCAAAGGCATGGGCACCACTGACAGGTGAAGTCAGGTTTAAACAATAAATATCGATACAGAACAGGACAGTCAATCGTATTTCCGTAGGTATAAAACAACGCGTTTCTTGAATTCGGTGACACTATGGTACCACACATCTACATTGCGGTTTGCATTTAAAAGGCGTTGCACGCCTTCGGTATTCGACAAAATAAACCGTTTCGGACGGTATTTTCCGGCGTAATGACATGAAATGTAGCTCTGGTGCGAGCTGCCGGTGGCACGCCAGTGGAGTTGAAGAAGAATGAGAGTCTACTTTGTGGCGATGGACATCTCTTATAAACATCAATCCATCTGCTCGTCGGGCCGCTAAGAGCTCATTCCACAAATATCCATCAATTCCTCATACTGGAGTGAGGGCCCTACCACTCGACATCGCACACAACCACATCAAAATTTATGCTGGACACGTTCAATCCGTTTCTTGTACGTCAGCTGCTCCACCCCACACCACGCTACAAAATTCCAAATTGATCGAACATTGGCACAGTATGTGCTTATCACAGATTTTTGTCCGTTCATTGAACGCTCGCCCGTTTTGCCGGTCTGAGACCTCTAGTAACCCAGGCCCTATTGGCCTTGAAAGTGGTGTTCACGTGTTCGCCAAGTTAGTTTTTGTCCAGAAAACGCCTGATCCGCATCACTACACTCTTCTAATTCTACCCCGCCTATATGTATGTGCCGTGACAGGAGCACGTCGGGATAAAGTTAAATTTTGCATTTTGCGGGTTTAGTGACCCCACGTCGCAGACCGCAACAAGGTAGCTGTCTCTGTGGAACTCACATCTTCGTCGCTATCAATTTTGCATACATTTTCACGTCATCCGCACATTAGGTGTATGTCTGAACAGCTTCCGGCAAATCATTAACGAAAGGCGAACAGAGCGGCGATACAATCCACCTTCCGTGTCCCCGATGGAACAGCATCCATCGCAGCACTTGCCCTTTACAACGACTCTCTGCTGCCTCCCAACAGATATGACTCACCATTTAAATGCTTGGTCCGAAATATGAAATGAATGTTTAAGTTTGTGGAGAAGCAGTTTATGGTTCACTTTAAGGCCGAACTATAGTTGTAAATCATCCGTCTAGCCAGCCGAGATGTTGCTCCGGCAGTTGCAAGTGTGGTTAGTGGCGCAGCGTCCGGGCATAAACATGTTGTGTGTTGGATAGACGGTTCCACATGCTGAAACAATGCAGTAAAACAACTCGCCCAGTACCTTGCTAAAACAGGTAAGTGAAACTGAGCGATAATTGATGGCACGCTTACCACCTTTCTTTTGTATTGGAACGATATTTGCGCGCTTCCATGTCTGGGGAATATTCCTTGCTCGAACGACAGTTTAACAATTTTGCCATAGGCACAACAGCTCATCCGCACATTCATTTATAAACGAGATGTATTGTCCGGTCCATGTTTGTGCGGTTAACACTGTATATTTTCATAATTCTCCACGGGAAGACCGTGTGTCTCCAGTATAATAGTCGGAAGCTCTTGTACTGTCGATTGTAAACTTAGCAGAAACGCACGGTTTAGTAGCCGCTTTTCACGGTCGTCGGTGATAATATGGTCCCCATCGAAAATGCGATAATTCACTTTGTTTACCCTTGACACATTTCGATAGTCAAAACGCTTGGATTAGTTTTAAGATCATGATAGGCCCTGTAAGTACTATAAAATCTCGAGCTTGTCATCCGCTTAAAGTCTACGCTTATCACGAACGTTGCCTCAGTAGAGGTGTCTGGTCTTTTATGACGATGTGCCGCCTCCTTTTCCTCAGCGCCATGCGATTCTCTGTCAACCAAGGCGGCTGTTGGCGCTTTAGGTGAACTAAGGGAATTGGTCCTGTATGGCTGCGTGTGGTCGTAAAAGAGGGTGGCTCTCGCGCTGGTCCAGCACGCTCCTGGAGTTAGCCTAGATGTGCGAAACCATCCGTTGCGGCTTGTAGTTCTCAGAGTCCTGGATACCACTGGGACGGTTCGCGCACCGCCTAACTCGGTCACCTCCTTGGTCGAGGAAAATCCATCACGCACTGTGCTATGCGTCTTGGTTGTTTGACATAGATCGAAAGCTGGACCGCGCGAAGGTGTACTGTTGCGTGTCCCGCTAATGGAGCGTCGCAGCTCCGGCGCGGATCGTCGTAGGACTGGCGTCGCCCGGCGCCCCCGCCTCCTGACGTCAGGCGTTGAGTACCGACGACCACGACCGGTCGCCGCGCTGCGCCCACATGGCCGAGAGAGCCTACCGCTGTCGGCCGGGTTTCATCTGGTGGACAGTAGCACACGGAAGTGGGCGCTGGTTCACCACCGCACCTGCATCCTTCGCTCCAAATCACGCCTTTCTGGACGGAGTACAAAAGGCCACGCCCCACCGATGCGGCGTCCGTCCAATGCACGCGTTTTTTTGTACCCGTTTTCACGTGAATGCTTCAGACTCTTATCGTTCTTTTGCATCATTCGCTCATGAACTGTCCCAGAATGTTTTCTTCCAGCCTTCGACGTTCATTTTTATCAGGTTAGACCTTTTATGACCTTTTTTGACATTCAATGACCTTTATTTGACCTTGCGTGACCTCAGTGATAACTCTGTGTCGAATAACTACTACAGATGCGTGTTTCAATTCGGTATTTCTAAATGAGATGAACACCGAATTATTTGACTTAAGTCCGATACGGGCTTAACCTTTTTCGACCTGCGACCTTTTTTACCTTGAAAGGGGGTAAGCAATAACAATGGAAGAAGCAAACTTACTTGGAATAAATTATGCAGAATGGTTTATGAATAGTCAATTTGAATGATATGGACACTAAACTAGTTGATTTGCATATTACATGGACTTGACTTTTTTCGAAATTTGACCTTATTTGGCCTTGAAGGGGGTGTAAGCAATAACAAATGTTGAAGCAGGCACTTGGCAAAACTGATGCAAAATTCCTATGAATAGTCAATTTGCATGAAAATGACACTGAACAAGACGTTTTTCTTCCAAAACGGACTTGACCTTTTTCAACCTTTAAACTAATTTGACCTAGAAGGGGTGTAAGCAGTGAAAGATCATTAGAAACTCACTAAATTGGCGTAAATGATTCAGAATGGCTTGTGAATAGTCCATTTAAATGAGTTGGACTCTGAACTATTTACTTTCACTTCTAAAGAGTAATTTTGAGCTCTGAACCAGTCCTATGTAATGCATTGCACCACTAAAAGTCACCAATGATTTGTTTTTAGTGCCTAAAACTTTTTCATCATAAAAGAGCTAAAATAATGAGTATGCTGAGCGAACTTCACTACGAGATTACCATAGGTCAAGTTTAAACACGTTTGAAAATGCCACAAGAGATTACCAAAGGCTATAAAAGCCGAACTGAGGTTATAACCTGTTTTAAATTCAGGCAACCTACGGGGGAACGCGACACAAAGCCTCAAGATCCAAAAATTTTCCTCAACCCTCGTCCCACCTAGAATAATGAAATCGATGGTCCCCCAAAGGTTTTTTTCGGAACAACAGAAAACAACGAGGGGAAGCACCGCGGTTGAGGGTTCTACCTCTTACCCCATTATTTTCCCATAATTCCTGAAATTTATTAACCCGGGTCACCCTAGGTCAGGTCACCAGGCGAGGTCAACCAAGGTCACCTCGCTTTAACTTTTGAGCTCTACCATAGCTACATTTCTAAGCCGATCGATTTAAAACTTTCGACACTTCATGACCCCTCTGGAGTCTACAAAATTTATCTTCGGGATTTTTTCGATTTGGTGACCTGATGTCAGGTCACTATGTACCCTCTTCCATAGAAAAAGCATGGGAAAAGCTGTCTTATGAGCTAAAAGTCACAAAATAATCGTAAATGCTCAATTTGCTCAGACAAGCGTTCTTGGACACCTTTTCATGGATCCCAGGGGCGATATTGCCCTTTGACCTATCTGAGATCATCAGAGGTCACCAGAGGCCAAAAACAGCATTTGACGATAAATTTTGACCTAATTAAGCTACAACACTGAATCAAAGGTCATCATGTATGTCTCGTCACTAGTTTTGATTTGATATACAACACGGTCACTTTCTTACCTTTCGAGACCTCATGTCATATTAAGTCATGAGGTACCCTCTGGAGGTCAAATCACTGGCGGGAGGCCATTATGTTCCACATAGCGGAGAAATTCCTGGAATGTTCCTATGAAATGATTTTTTCTAGATCTCAATAGCTCTAATGGAGTGAGAGCTATACTCAGGTTTTTTAAGGATTGCATGTTTTACTGGAAATAGCCTATCGTGACATAACTTGACCTCTGGAGGTCAAAAACATAGACCTGAGCGCTTAAACGTGTTAGTAAAATCGTACTGAATTCACATGAGCTTTCTAATACACTTTGCAGCTTTGCGCTAACTTCCATATCTTCGGAGCTTGGGGGCATTGATGGCCCCCCAGTGGGGCGAAGGTGGCGCCGGACCCCGATGGGGCGCGGGTTAAATGCTTTTGGAAATGACTTCATAGTTCGGTGGTTCAATGTGACGGGAACAAATTTATTTTCAAAAGATGTACAATGATCCAAACAACCATACATGACATTTACAACAGCTAAGTTCATTCCCAAAGGGACAATAATGTGAATTCAAAATAGGGGAGGGTAACCCCCTATTCCTGTGCTTGTGTTAAAATGCTTCAACTCTAGGTTGACAGCTTGATTTTGATTCTTCAAATGTTTTTATTTTAAAGTTGCAAGTCAATTAGAACATGAGTTACGATAGCATAGCTCCACAGTGACACCTAGTGTTATATATATATGAAGCTAAAAGTAGTATATGCATTTCGAAAGCCATTTTTTCTTTATTTGATATGAAAGACTACTACCAGATGTCAAAACGCTTTCAAGAGAATTTTTAATTTCACTGTACTACGGGTCAATGTCACCGTTATAAAACTAGGTCATGAGGTCACCAAACATTTTTTGTTTAAATTTCAAAATTGAAGATAGCCAAAATATTTCCCGTAGAATTTACATCCTAAAACTATAGAATTTTCAGAAATCGCTTAAAAACTTTTGGAGCTATAGGCATTTTAATCAATGCCTGTATAATGACCTTCAGAAATTGCCGGAGGCCATTTCTCTCAAACCAATTTTTAAATAATTTTTTGGGTGGCATGGGTGGATTCTACGCCCTTGTAAGTCCCCATATACCAATTTTGGAAGAAATTAAAAATAGTAGGGTTTTATGCCTTGGTCGATTTATGGTGGAATGACCCAGGTCCAAAAACACTCGAAAAATATGGTTGACTTCTCGTAGAAACCCCTCAGTGCAAATTCGAATGACTCTGAGGAAAAAACCTATAGCTACTCCACTTTTCACCTTTTTACTGCGAGTGGAATAATAGTGCATATAATCTTTTTTGCAGGTCGGCCATTGGCGGACGCAGGGGGGGGAATTCCGCCCATGCCCCCACCCAAAGCACTGGAGGGGGCTAAACAATTTTTTGGCCCCAAAGACAGGATACATTTTTGAAAAAAAGGTGTTTTCACTAGGTCTATCGAGCAAACAAATATTCGCTTCCACCCCTTTCCCCCAGAAGAGCGATCATGTCCTTAGAGAGGCAGCTTTACTAGGTCTGTCGAGCACCCAAATTGCACATCCCCCCCAGGAGGAGAGGCAGACATGTGTTTGTCCCCCAAACTCGAGTCTGCGTCCGCCCCTGAGGTCGGCTTCCTATAAACTGCAAACTCTACCCTATCCTAATTTCTCATGATTAGTAAGTCTAGAAATGGAAGAGTTCGATTATTTTCGTTTTCTATTGGGAATTGTATTTTTGGTTCGACTTCATTAAAATCCTTCGTTTTGCCTTCCAAGTTTTTTTTCCTTTGGCACTAAAATTGGAACATCATCGACATACCTAATCCATGTCCAGCGCGTTCCTATGGTTCTTTTATAATACCTTTCTTCGAGTTTTTTCATAAATAAATACGCAGCGACTGGGCTGAGCGGTGATCCCATGGCTAGTTCACTCTTTTGTGTAAATTTTTATCCTTCAAAAGAAAATACGTTAAACTTCATACATAATGATACTAATGACAAGTATTGTCCTTTGGGAAGTGGTAAAATTCGTTCATCTATGAGGCTGACGGTTTCTGGGATCACTGCCAAGCTCCTGTTACCGACAGGTTTGCAAAAAGTGATTTAACGTACAAGCTTGCAAATTTCTTATCTTTCACTTCGATGCTTCTTTGCGTTTTTATAACTTCTGAGGAGTTTTTAACATGACATCCACTAATAATACAGCAAGATTTTGTAAGAGGTTTTGCTAGAATTTTTGGAAGTTTGTGCGGGGCATTTCCTATTCCCGAAATTATTAGCTGCATGGGTATTCCTATGGGTATGGGCATGGGTATGGGAGTTAGTCTCAGGGGCATCTGAGAGCTAGTCTCAGGGGCATCTGAGAGCTAGTCTCAGGGGCATCTGAGAGCTAGTCTCAGGGGCATCTGAGAGCTAGTCTCAGGGGCATCTGAGAGCTAAGCTTGGGGCTCTGAGAGTGATTCCCAGAGGTGTTCTCGAGTTTTGGTCTAACGGGCCCGAGAGTATACCTCAGGGGGCCCCGAGTTAGTCTCAGGCCCCTGAGGGCTGATCTTGGGTCCCGAGAATCAGTCTCAGGAGTGCCAAAGACTCAGAATCAGGGCTGTATCCCCCCGAGTGTTATCTCAGGGGGAGGAGGCAGGGTTAGTCTCAGAGGACTGTCGAGAGTCATTTCCAGCCCCCCTAGAGTCAGCCTCAGGGGCTTCCGAGAGCTAATCTGGGTGCCCCTGAGGGTTAGTCTCAGCCTCCCTCAGGGTAAATATGGGGGCACGATAGTTAATCTCAGAGGCGCTGCCGAGATATAATTTCGGGAGCCCCTGAGGTATTCTCAGGGGCCCCTCAGCTTTGGTCTAAGAGGTTCTGGGATCAGTCTCAGGGGCCCCCTGAGAGCTAATCTGGGAGGGGCCGAAAACTAGTCATATGAGTGCCCGCCAAGTGTTGGTCTCAGGGGGCAAAGAGCTAGTCTCCGGGGCCCCCAAAGAACTAATTTCGGAAGCCCGAGTTATTTTCAGGGTGCCTTTTAGTTTCGGTGTAAGGGGGCCCGAGAGTCATTCTCAGAGACCCGACAATTAGTCTCAGGGGTATTGGTCTAGGAGGCCTCTGGGAGTTAGTCTCAGGGGACCCCTGGTGTTGCCCTCAGGTATCCCCGAGAGCTTGTCGCAGCGAGCATCCCTGGGCATCAACCTCTCCCCGCTCAGAGTTAGCATCAGGGAATCCCAAGAATAAGTTCCGGGGGCCCTAAAAGGCAGCCGCAGGGTACTTCCCAAACGCTGGTTTTGGTGGACCGAAGTACTGATTTGCAGGACAAGTGTTGGTTTCGGGAGTCCCCAAATACTGGTTTCGTTGCCATGTCAAGTGCTAGGGACAAGGCTGGAGATCTTTTCTCGACTCAGTGGGAGGGAGGAAGGGAGGTGGTCTTGGGTGGTTTAACGCTAGCACAGCAATACAAGCCCTGTACAAGGCCTATCGGAGACCCAAAGTCCAAGGGGGTCCTGACCCTCAGCCCCGCTGATATTTACCCATGGCTAGGGAGGAGTAAGTGAGGAGTTTCATCAGTAGAACTGTCAAAGGAATAGGTCTTCTACGGCATCTGGGGCACACTCCCATGGCCCTTATATTGAACATACTTTTTCCTCTCCATGTCTTGTATAATTTAGTTTGATGCGGCTCAAATCTTTACTTCTGACCATGGTTTCAAGTCCTTAAAATGAATGGAAGTGGATGAAATTTGGCATGAAGCTAGCTTAGGGTCCTAGGTCGCCGATACAAGTAATTCCAGACCAAAATAATGTTTGGTTCGTATTCTAGAAGCAACTTTATACCGTGCCTTACCTGTACGAACACAGCACCCGGCGCCACGGTCACAGCATCCTTGGTTGAATGATACCGACCAGTGACCTCCTGACAGGTCACAGGTGAAGGGCTAATGTGAGCGTGCAGAGTGTGGCGCAGTGGTCAAGTGGTTGGAGAACCCGTCTCGTGATCACTTAATCAGGGGTGCCCGGTTTCGAGTCCGGAGTTGACCGCGTGCTCTTTATAAGTTATTTCAAAGAAAATAATGATAACACTGACCTACAGACTTGAAGAGATACATTGAGAAGGAAATATAGTTTGCTTTCAGCACATTGTCATGCGGCTCTCCTGCACCGGTGGGGCGTTAGCCCTGCTCGCAGAACGGGGTTGTCTTAATGCGCTCCTTTGCTTAATATTGTGCCCTCACAACAGTTGAAGTATGATATGAGACGGTCATATATTTGATCCGTAAAAGATAAAGGGAGAAATATACCTACCGGACATGATTTCCTGAGTGGACAACTAATTGTTTATCCCTGGTTTATACGTTCATGAAATGTCATCGTTTTAGATTTGAAAATATTCATAGGGTGTGTTTAAATAATTTGTTGCGGTATTTATTCATCCCCAAAAATATATCGGGATGTTTTGGGCGTCGTTTTTAAGGAAATGTGTGATGAGTTCTCTTTCAATTGATTACCTTATTATGACCGTGTGCTTTTGAATTCGTTTAATCTTGAACTAAGGGTGATCAAATGTTTGAATGCGATGCGTACAAAATTAAGACAAATGTCAGCTTTCGACAAAGGGAATGAAAACTTTTCATTTTATTTGTATAGCTGCATTATTGTGCACATGGGTCGTGCATTGGTATTATGGTGCAATCTTGTTATTCGTTTAGCATCATTGGCTTCATTCATAGTCTCTTCTGTTGGTTGTCTGCGGGTCGTTGAGAAAACGACGATCCCATAACTAGCCATGGCAGGCTCATAAGCGAGCAATTGACACAACTCAGAATCTTCATTTCATCTTTGGTGATGCAGAAGAGGCATGACATAGTTGCTCGTTGAAATGTGGCATCCTTTCCCAACGCAAGTATACAGGAGCAATTAATATCAATGCAACATTGCACATACGTACCAACATACAATGAATCTAATTTTTATGATACATAGGTTTTTACTGATAGTAAATCCGGGGGAGCGCATAAAGGCAAATACCGACTATGACCATCTAAAGCTGGATGCAGTTCTAGAGACAAATATACATTCTAAAGCGAGATCCAAAATAAATAGACCTTCAAAACTTGAACTATACAAACTCGTACTACAACGGGGGCGCACACGCCAAAATAAGTGCATATTTTTGCAGGCTTTAAGATCTTAGGGGAGGGCACACTTAGGTGGGGGGAGGGGCACACCCCAAAACCTGCCCCCCCAAATGAAAGCCTGGTTTCGGCACTGCACACCAAGTGCAAGGCACCCCCTCAGATTTGCTCATATTTTTTGTTAATAGAGTTATCTTAGGATAGAAGCTCGATTCTGGGAAAATAAGACCCTGCTCCTTACAGTTTTGTTATATGATGACGTCATCATTCGTCAAACATCCTTACATTCCTTTCTTTTCAAATCTATAGCTTGAAACGGTTACAAATATTTGCAATCTGCAAGATGTGCCTTAAAATAAAGTTATACATCCATGCTTTCTTTATTTTTGGGACATTTTTGGCGTCAAACGTATATGTTGTATGTTACATTAAATCAGAAAACGTTGATTTTCGATCAATGTACCATCTTTGATTTTCTTCATTTTCACACATAACATATTCATTTGAACATGGTCCTCATAAGAATGAGGATTTTCACATATTCACGTCTTGAATCACATGTGTATATGTATTTGTATGTGTAATATGGACATATTGTCACATATTCACATCACGACATGATTATGTGAAAAGCCTCATTCTTATGAGGATCATGTTCAAATAAATCTGTATTGTGTTTGAAAATGAAGAAAATCAAGATGGTACATGGATGGAAAATCACCGTTATATGTTAAAATTGGTTTAAAGTAGGCTGGGAGAAAAGGGTTGGATTCATCTCTGTCTCCTCATTTTCTGCACCCATGCATTCGATCCGCTCCTCGATTCACCATGCATTTGACGCTAAGAACCGACACTGGATATTGCTGCTCATTTGAGAGGGTGGGCGACTAAATACGAAAGAGGTCACGCAGCAGTACAGGTGGCTGTGCGTCAGCGGGTCGACGTGGCACGGTCCTCTGTCCTTATAGTTAATGCATATTCCATACGTTGAAGCCATCAATACACGGCTGATTTCTTCGTTGGCCAGCCTGCTGATCTTCCTACAAACGTATTACCGACGAGGAAGGATCTTATTAACTGTTATAAAAAAATACAACGGGAGATAGGCCCTTTGACCAGGTGGCCGACCTCTGTGGCAGAAGAAACTGGCATGCGATCGAGTTTCAAGTACTTTGCGTCAGGAAACATTTTTTCCAACGTTTACTGAAATTTGCATCAAACAACTGGGTGGCAAATGTCATAGACGCTTCAAAACCTTCCGAAAACTCGTAAGCACCAGCGGGATGATACCCTAAAGAAGAGGGTACAGACATGGTTCTCAAAACTATTCAACGCTTCAGCTTGTAAATGCTATGACCCTTAGAACTGTCTGCTTGGCAGAGCCGATAAAGTGCCGGAGGTAGAAGTTACATTCCTTCAAAACAACAGAACTGTGAGAAAAAACACAATCGGCTCAATCGACCACGAAGAAAGTTGTCGCAGGCGTATCCGTCACGAGAGCGGGGAAATGATACCGCGGACGAGAGGAGAGTCTCTAGAAGGAGTAGATTGTGAACCATCTCAAACTACCTTACAAACATGGAAGGTTATTTTAGGTAAACAATTGCTCCACCAAGATGATGAGCTTCTGTTAAATTTTGTTCAAAACACTATTTCCAATGCATGGAGTTGGTATTTTTTTAAAGTGAGTGGACCACTTTGTGAAAATCCTAAAAAAAACATTTTAAGAACAAGAGATGTCTGAAAAACAGGAAACAAAATTTTTCCCCACTCTCATGCGTTAAAAACAGAAATATATCCTCTTTTCTAACAATGTGTGACGTCATCAAAATAACACTGTTGATAATCAGTGAAATCCCAAACGTTCATCATAGACTGGCTATAAGCTCCATTCAGAGCATTTCCGCAAGGCGAAAATAGCATGCATTACAAGAAGTAGCACTGGTGCAAGAACTGTACGTCAGGTGTCACTACGGTAGCCGAGTTTATTCAGTGCCAGAAAGATTATGTAATTATGCCTGATGTAAGGAAACAATTTCAGAGTTGGATTTTGACAAAAACATTTAATTCTTGTTTGCACAAGTACGGGGGAAGGAGGATATGATGTGTATTGCAGTGATTGGCCTAATTTTGACCCAATATCGCCCTGAACTGGACAACTTTTTGCCTAGCATGCCGGTGGACAAGCAGTTGCATGCTGGTTCACTCGCTAGCATGGTATTTTCAGTGTGTAGGCGAGACGTAGGGCTTACGACCAATCAGACTACTGCAACCATATTGAAGGTATTCCTTCAGGGTTTGAAATAAGCCAATAGGCCCCTTTGCTTTGAGCTTTAAAGCCGGCGGAAATTTTATACCGAGAGCTTTGGGCGAAATTAAATATGCCGATAGTGGTTTCTCAACACGCTCTACAAAACTGCTATCTCAGTTCAAAACCCATTATAAAAGTGGGACACTCCCTTTAAGGAATCGTCAGCGGCTGACAGATGCGGCCTTTCAAATCATGCTGCTGCTGCAATTGTTGAGGGTTCTCAAGTTAATATTGGAAGGATTTCTACATTATTATGCCGGATTCATATTGGATCAGAAGAACGTTCAAAGGGATAGGCTGCCTGCTCGCATTGAACAAGCCGTACAAAAGAAAGAAAAGGTATTTGAATATTTCTTGTCAGGTGCTATTTCGGTGGGTGAAAAGCAGTTCGGATAGGCAGTCCGCTCAATGACCCGGGCACGTCAACACGAAAGGAGAGCGCATCGGTGTTGTCACTGAACCTGATGGCGAAAATTTAACCCATTTTACCCCCGATTCAAGGAAGGCACGTGCTATTTCTAAGAAACTTCATGCTGTTATCGAGAATTTGATGGGGAAATAACTTTTTAACACGCGCCCCGGTGGGCCTCCGAGCCACCTTTGCCCTGGTGGGTGAGGGGGTGTTTAAACACCCCCCTCGAACTCGGCCCCTATGCGGGATAGCCAAAAAACGCGAATGCTGGTGGAGAGCTCGTAAAAATTCATGAAGAAACCATATCAGTCATTTTTTTGCTCAGGTCAGTATTGAGGTCCTGACAGGTCAAAGAAAGTGGCATTTTGAGTAGAGGTTTTGGGCTTTAGCATCTGACACATTTGAGTTAAAATCATTTTAGGCACCATTCGCCTCCTCTCGTTACGGCGAATCGAATTATGTGTAATATGACCATGCTAGGTTAAAACACAAAAATGACTTGACATCCGGTCAGGGCAAGGTCACTTTTTAACCCAGAATAGTAAATATGCATATCAATCGACTCGCAATAGCAATTCAAACGCAATGATATCACAATAAAAGCTGTATCATCATTTCATGCAAAGTTATTGACCCAAGTCTGAAAACGGCTTAAGTAGCCCCAGATGACCTCTCAGCGGTCACAGGTAAAATTTGCAACATGAGCCTGGAAAGGTGCCCAGGATAGTACGATTTGGAGAATATGAAAGTATTCACAGCTGTATCTACACAAATACAACCCTATTTCTGTTTTTCCCATGCATTTCTAATTAAAGATGTCATGAACCGTACTTGATCTTAGGTCATCGATATGAAAAATCTCAGATAAATTTTGTAGCACTCGGTGGGCCCATCATGTGTTATAAGTCTGAACACGATAGGTTCACCCATTTCTTATTTATGCCACCTTAAAAAATTTTGGAGGTGATGTCACTTTGACCTGCACTGGTGACCTGACCTGAGATGACCCAACCTTGAATTTTTGGGAAAGTTGCGGAATTAATCAAGGATAAGGTGTGCCATGAAGACGGCGCTTCGCGCCGCCGTTTCTTCGTGCCGCCGGAAACATCCGAGTGGGTGTTCAAACACCCCCACCGGGGCGAGGGTTAAGGGCAGATGTAACCACAGATATGGCAGGGAAGGCAGGTGGCATATTTCGATTATTTGAGCTCTTATCACGTAGGCCAGTCACTCCATTGCTTTATATGCCAGCCTCACCCAAATGAGTTGAGTTTGCAGGGACTTACTCACAGTTTGATGGTGCTAGTGCTAGACCGAGGTCAATCAGCGGTCCAATCGGGAAGAAGCTGTCCGAGGACTGGAGAAACGTTCATTGGTATCGTTTAGGCCTGAACCAGGTAACCTGCGAAGTATAGATAGGAAGACGATTGATTCTCTCATCACAGACCAACAGCTTCTGAACAAGACGACGCAGATCTTGCCCCAGGAAAAGTAACCCTCTCAGCCTGGACAAATAAGTGACATTGGCAACGAGAGGTGACGTTGGCGATGATAATTTTGCGTTTATGTGTCTCGAGCATCGTCGACGGATAACCTAAAGATACTGACCAAAACCATAGCTTAGTGTCACGCTCCTGTTTGGTTTCACCTCAAGTGCAATCCAGACTGCAAGGGATAATCGAAAAATATGTTCCACTGCGTAGAGATCATGGGAGATTTACTCCTCTCCTCCCACATGGTTTTCAGGCCTGCCATCCAGCGAAATGGGTACTGGGATCACCCAGAAGCTATTCTGATCGCCCTGCTGTGTAACACGGGCATCCGCCAAAAACAGAAGAGGTAATAAACAAGTGTAGATCCGCTGAGCCTAATGAGGTGTGGTCTCACCAGGTATCCAAAATTAACGTCCAGGCCGACAGTCATAAATAATTTATCGTGATCAAACGAACTATTAACAGACCCCCCACTCAAAGCGAAACTCAGCCTGCCAGAAGTGGACATCTTCGGAGATGCAGCACGCGCTTGCCCCGTGCACACTCAGGCCGTAGAAACGGCTGTTCAATTGCTAGCACAGGCTGGGTCTGCCCAAGAGCAGCCAGCCGTGGCTATATTTGTGCAAGAATGAGTTACTGGCATAATATCCCTGTTTTTGTTTCGAAACTATATATTTACCTACTGTCTACAAACTTTGTTGGCCATTGCCAGGCTGTTTTGTTGTTGATGCAAAAATGTGTCTTTGATAAAAAGAAAGCGCAATGCATCTCATTTTCTGCAAGGCGACGTATTCAGATCACCATTGCATCTGTTGGTGGAGAAATACATACTGGGTCGCAGTTTTTTTTTACAAAAACTTCTGTTCCATTGTATAAGCGTCGCCACCGACAAAGAAGTGAGGGGCCAATCAATGTTCAACCTTCTGCGGACAAGAAACTCAAGTCCCCCCTCTCCTCTAGAAATAAAACTCGTCGGACTGGGGCTCCTGGTTCTCGTTGGCATCTGCTGGTTACACAATTTTCTATTATTTTTCAATTTGGCTAAAATCGGGAATTTTTCAATGAAGTTCAGGTGCCAGACAACCCACGTTTGTCCATTCCGATCACTCCATTTTTGATGCATTTGCTCCAAGTCACGGGGCATATAATATAGCTTGTGTTATCAGTGGCGTAGTCAAGGGAAGGGATCATTGGACCATAAACAGACCGGACTTATCTCAACTCTTTTGTGTATAAATGAAAGTATGAATCACTGCTAACTTGAGTGGTTCATTATTGTCCCCCTTTGCGAAGTTCTGACAACGCCACGGAATAAACAAAATTTGAATTTTTAAGACAACATACAACGCCACTGAGTGAACTTAAAATTTCAAAGATCAAAATTTGAGACTTTCATGTTTACCAGCTGCTGTGAAAGTTTTCTGTCATAAACTAAAATTACCTACTTTCGATTCCTCCTACTTCACCTCAGATGGAACAGTCTAGATGCGCCTTTACCATGGAGACGAGACCATGAAATATTTACAGAAGCCAGTGACTGTCCAAAACTCGAGTTAGGTACTTTCAGGCTTCCACAAATATTTGCCAGCGTTCCAGGACGGATATTCCTCCTCAGTTACGCTAGTTGTCCATTCTGCCGCCAGGAGCGCTACGACGTAGATCACTTGTAGAAAAATCAGAACAGAGCCAATACACCTTTTCAAGTATAGATTCAGACACATATTAAAAAAAACAGGCGAGGAACACAATGAGAACGGTTTTTGAACCACCAGATGTCCCCTCAATGCCTTAATTTACAATTCAAAAAATGACAAAAGTGCTCGCACAAATCGTCCATGGGCCATCCCTTAACTTTAATTTAAAAAATTGGATAAAAATCATGTGTTTCTTATGCTCCAGGCTCAGATAATTTCACCATTTCCCTTGGTTCTTCCACAAAAACCCCTCCCTCGACCCGGTCTACTGCATGGTATAAGAATTTTCAATTTGATTTAGCAAGTATCTATATCTTTCGTTATAGATTTATAAAAGGCTGAACAAAAACTTCAACCCATCTTAAGTCAAACATTTGAAAATTTCGGGATTACAGATTTGTAGACGACCCCAATGACATCATCCCTATTCGTTTTGAACTGATCGGTTGCCAGATGCTCTTTTGGTGTCGCTACAAACTCGTGATTTTGGGTTTTGAGGTTGGGCCGCTTGACCTTGAATAACTCCTTGAGCTGACATGACCTGACCTAGAATTTGGTTCAGGTACATGAATCCAATTGGGAAAAATGTACGATAAGTTTTGTTGTTCTGCGTTTCTTCGCTTTTGCGTTGTTTGGGAAAAACCTGCAGGGACGAATACGCCCCCCTCCCGATTGGGGCGGATGTTAAAGCATACTAAAGTTGAAGGATAAAGTTATGGTATGAGTTCTTATTTTCTTTGAACGTCATGTCTGAAAATTTAATTCCCATAACATGCCTACCGAGGGCTGCTAGTACGGATATTGTAGAATGTTTGGGTTCATGCAATTACATCACTAATTTAAAAATGTTATTTATCAATTTTGAGAAAAAATCTGCTTCCAATTTTTTCACAATGGATTGCCAATACCCAAAGTTTGATTTTCCAAAGATAAAATATATCACATTTGAATGTCATCATTATGAAATCACGTAACCCGACCCTAGGTCACCGATGAAATTATATTGTTTTTTTAAATATTTAAATTTAGACGCCACCAAATTTTGTTTAGGAATACACAATGCCAAAAACGTATAATTTCATATAGTTATCATGGTTAGTCTCGGAGATATGACTATTAGAAAAGTAAGCTTTTTCGTTGAGTTAAAAAACTGTATGATGCCGTAACTAAAAAACTGCTGGTCGAACGAAGCAAAAAATTTCACAGCGTTAATCCACGCCCGGAACAACCCCAGTGACAAATTTTCATCAAAATCTGAGGTGTGCGGTGTTATCGCTTGCTCGATTTCTCGTGGAATGCACCGGCTCCAAAATAGGCAAAAAGTAGGCCTCGGAATCTGGGGTCAAAATATCTATCTTCTGAAAAGACTTCCGGACAACTTTTCTATCTTTACCGACGGGGCCGTCCTCATCCTAGATGCACTAGCCCTGATTAGAACCCAAAATATTCACTTAGCCGTCATCAGTTCAGACTTTAAATCTGTCTTGCAAGCCATCACTAACGTAGTCAACCCGAGCCATCACTAACGTAGTCAACCCGAGCCATCACGTAATAGCAGACATCCAGAAGGATATCGACGATATCCCAGGTGTCTCCCTTCTTTGAATCCCGGACCAGTGACAAATTCTCGGGAATGGAAAAGCTGACAGACAGGCAAAAAAGTATCTAGAGCTCAGAGAAATAGCACCTCCCAAATGGTCTGGAGACGATAGCACAGCTCTCCTCCAGAAACGTATTCGGATACTCTTCCTAGCCACTCGCTGATTTCTTCAGTTAGGAATTTCCTGGACCTCGGAGTCACCTGTGACGGCGGGTCGGGACGGACGGAGAGCTCAGCTGTTGGGACCAGTTGAGGCCGACCGTGGCCAGTCGAGGAGCTTCTGAGAGCGCGGGTGCAGATCCAGCTGCGACGTCGAATGCTGCCGCCCGTATCTCCATATACATAATCATTGATGAGGAAACCAGCAACGGAGAACCGGTCTGGGGAGGCGAAGCGATCGATGGAGAGGGATGACACGAGGAAGGCGACTACGCCGACTCTGGAGAGGGGCCTCTTCTAGGGATGGGGTGAAGTCATGATACTCTTCCTAACCACACGCCGATATCTTCAGTTACGACTTTTCGGTACGCCGTCGTTCGGCAGTGACTGCCCTGCTGTCAGTATCAGGAAATCCCGACATCAAGTTGCCATATTGGACTGTCCTGATGGAGTAGATCTAACATGAGCATTGATGGAGTACGATTAAGATGTGAAATATGGCAACTAGTCTCGCATCAAAGTGCCGCGTATAGATTCATCTAACAGTGTTGCATAGAGCGTGGTGTGAAATTGCTGAAAAGCACTGGTATTCATTGCTGTATCTGACTGACTCTGCCTTCTAAAGCCACATCTGCGGATCCACATATTACAATTGTTTCTATCGTATGCATGCGATTATTGGAACAGAGGTGAACTTATCACGAATTTCGCATAAACTGCAGGGATTATCAAGTCCAGAATTTCATCGTCGATTAATATTTTGAATCATGTAAAGTTGTCTGATGAGATCTCATTAGACCTTAAGGTGTCCTGATTTAGGGTGGCAGAATCGTACGTGACTGGTGACTTAGCGGTCGTGGTGTTCCGTGCGTCGCGGCGAGGTGGCGTCCTCGCTGGCGGCGGGGGGTCCGTGCAGGGACCCGCCAGTCCCTTGTGCGGGCCCCTCGCTGGCGGTGGGGGCGCTCTCGGCTTGTAGGGGCACCACAGCTGGCGGGTTGTGGTTCTCCTGCTGGCCGGCCGGCCGCTTGGGGGCGACAGGTAGCGAGCCTGTGGTTTTCACTTGGCAGAGTGTGATATGGGTTGGGTGTGGATTGGAGATCCTGACTCGGAGAGATTGGAGATCCTGACGTGTTCTCGGGCTGCTTCCCTTGCCCAATTCTACTATCGTCGCAGTGAGACGTTTCGACGCTCTGATCTCAATATATATATATATATATATATATATATATATATATATATATATATATATATATAAGCAGCAACTTTGTATCAGCAGTGCAATACAAGAGAGTTGCATTCAGAAAAAGTTGTGTAAGCTATATGGAGGTTGGGTCCCAATAGCAAAACCTAAGGAAGGATTTATCAACCTATCCAGCACTGTTCTTACAAAAGACCAGAAAGAACTGCTTAACTTGGGCATTAGTTATACCCTAGCACCCCGTTATTCAACGCAGGCCAAGAAAGTTGAATTAGAGCTTTTGTATCAGAGAATTTGCAAGCTGAATAGGGAAAATAAGATAAGTGTCAACCCGGATGTACAGGAGCAGCTCAGGGCAGAAAGTACCAAAAACAGGAGCGGAGGTAGCAAGCCATCACTTCACCCACGTCTTCGGTGCGCTGCTAAAGATCTCCAGCACAATAAGAACATCGTCGTGCGCAAAGCAGACAAAGCCCAGCTATTTGTCGTGATAAACGCTGAAGAATACTATCAGAAAACAGCTGTCATCTTAAATGATGAAACCAAGTTCAAAAGAATAACAAGAAATCCGGTTGAAGAATTAAAAAAGCAGGCCAACAACCTTATAGACGCTTCCAACAAGGTCAGTAAGGTAATCAAGTTTGAACGGATAGTGGGTGAATACCAGCCTGGATATTTTTACGGTAATGTAAAAACGCACAAGGAAGGAAACCCACTGCGACCCATTATATCACAAATCCCGCTGCCTACGTATCAGCTAGCAAAAACATTGAACAAGCTCATCAGCCCTTACGTGCCATCAACATACTCGCTGAAATCATCGGCTGAGTTCATCGATCTCGTAAAAGGCAGGACAAGGACTGGAAGCCTAGCTTCTTTGGACGTGACTAGCCTGTTTACCAACGTACCTGTGGAACGGACAATCAAGATCCTTGCTGATTATGTGTATCGCCATGACACACTACCAGGACTTGACATCCCCGAGCACATTATGTGTGCCATGCTCAGGCTGTGCACCACCAAGTCTCCATTTCGATGCCCGCAAGGGAATATGTATTACCAAACTGACGGTGTTGCCATGGGCTCGCCACTGGGTGTGCTCTTCGCCCAAGCCTTTATGGCGGCAGTCGAAGACGAAGTGTTAGAACACACGCCTGAAAAACCAGCCCTCTATTGCAGGTATGTTGATGACATACTTCTGGAAGTTGGAAATCAAGATGACTTGCAACACCTCAAGTCGAGACTAGAAGCAGTGTCGGGGCTTACCTTCACGGTAGAAGAAAGTGTTGAAGAAAATATTAATTTCTTAGACATTTCTATCGACGCAGCTGACGGACCATTCGTCACCAGCGTTCATCGCAAGACGACAGACGCCGGAAGGTGCCTACATTACAAGAGCCAGTGCCCTCAACGCTACAAAAGCAGTGTGGTGAGAGCATACGTTCACCGGGCGCTCACCCACTGTTCTTCATGGCCTCTCGTGCACAAAGAATTAAGACGAATAAAACAAACGCTAGCGGACAACAGCTACGACATCGCATTTATAGACCAACAAATCAACAACACTCTGAACAAATACTTAACAGCAACAGCAGCAAAAGACCAAACAAACACCATCAACATCTTCTATAGAAGCCAAATGACAGCAGGCTACGAGACCGAAGAAAAGGTGCTAAAAGGATAATCACAAAGAACTGCAAGCCAACCGATCCCGAGGCAAACATCAAGCTGCAAGTTTATTACCAGAGCCCGTCAACTTCATCCCTGGTAATGAAGAACAACATGGCGGAGGACAAATCGGCACTGAAACAAACAAACGTCGTGTACCAATATAATTGTCAGATAGGAGACTGTGCACTCCTCCCAAACAGTAATTATATTGGGTACACGACAACAACGCTATCAAGAAGACTCACAATGCACCTGCAGAGTGGAGCACCATCCTCCCACACCCTGGAAGAACATCACAGGCGACTGACCAGGCAGCAATTGGTAGAGAACACCACCATCATTGGACGAGCTCGGGACGTCCGACGCCTGGCGGCACTAGAGGCCGTGTGCATCAGGGAGCGCGACCCACTGATCAATAAACAGCAGAACGCCAGGGGAACTCTCCTACTTTTTGAGGGGCCTCGGCTATCATAGAGTAGCCCCTCCCCCTCACGTGTACTTTCATTGTAACGCTTAGAGTGTATTATGAATTTTGTCCTTGTCTCGTAATGTAAAGCTTTCCTTTTAGACAATTTATTCATCTTGACAATCTAATCAATCTCTGTGGTGTTAATCGTGTTGCATGTTTATTTGCCGCAATGTGAAGTGATTAGTGCTCATATGCATGGGATCTTGTGCGAGACATCAAAAACTCAAACCTTAAATTTTGTAACTACTATTCAACGTACCTCAGTCTTGAAAATGTTTATGTGAGATAAATGAAACCGGTCGACTTTAGGTGCGTTTTTACTTCAATTTTCTTTAATATGACATGAATATCGGAACAATTTTACACGAACATAGCATAGAAAACCGAAAACTTATCAGGAACATTGAAACCCTAGAAAGAAAACTACACAAAGCCAATGCTGCGGTGACGTTCAACCAGCACTGTATTAATATATATATATATATATATATATTTCAGGGTACCGTTGACTCGTAGTGATTTCTTGACAGGCGGGGTGGGTGCAATTTATGGACCAGCAGCGGGAATGTCGATGATTGTCGGTCTTATCCGTACAATGACCCGTCGGCGATCGACGTCCTCGACTAACCCTGGTGTCATGATGCCAAGCAGAGTTTTTTATAGGTTTTTGATGGAGGGCGGGAGCGGCTATTGGGGGACGCGATAGGAATATCACGTTTCTCGCCTTTTTAACGGGTTTTATGTATGTGCGTACATGTGTGTGTGTGAAATACACGTGTTTGACTTGAAAATCCAAAATGACAGGACCACTTACGACAGCGCCCATCTATTCCATACATACATCGGCCTAACATTGGCTACTGGCCCAGTTCATACCAAAACAGTCGTTTCCTGGGGTCATACTGACCAAACTTAGGAACGGACACACCAACTTAAATGCCTGTAGGCGTGCGGGTACCTGTGGTACCTGCTCTGCCGCGGAAAATCCCAACCATATCCCCATTGACTGTCCCCAACAGGATGCCCATAGGCAGCCCATGTTAGATTGTTGCCGCACCAAAAACATCCCAGTAAACCTCCCAACTCTCCTCGGCAATGATCACCCAGAGCTGATTGACAAGCTCTTTACATTTTTTAAAGGTTTCTAGGCTCAAGAGCTTTCTCTAAAAAATTTATCCAAACGTCTATGATGACCGGTACTAAAAATAAATCTACCCTAATAGTATCCCTGCCTATTATAACTAACATTTACGCCATAGATACTCCTTTGCAAAATTTCAATAATAGTTCTTTTAAACTAGGTTATAATCGACTAGTGCTAAGATATGATAAGCTCAGAACTGCGACCACCTTAGGCATTAGAAAAAATCGTCCAATAATCCTAACTAACATTCCGTTAATATTCACTAACTAACTAACATTCACTTAAGATCTGCTATCCAACTAACCATAAATATGGTTCTTAACTAACCAACTCATAACTCTCCCTAACACTCTATCTGTTATCTCTCTCACTCTAGTATCTCTCCGGCTGCTACCCAGCCGGAGAGGGGCGCTGTAGCCTCACCTCTTGGTTGCAGGATAAGGGACCCGCAGCACCATGGCCAAAGTGCTAGCGGGAGTTTCTAATTAACTAAAAACTTACTGCCTTAAACGGAGGTACTCGAGTGAGGTAATCAAAGCGGACATTCGGTAACATACAACAAAACTCAAAATTCTTCACTCTAAATTCATTAACCTTGGCGGTGGCAGGATTCTTCTCGCACCCTTTACATCCCAAACTATAATCCACCAACCCTGGCTCAGCCTCCTGACGTAGCCATGACCCTCGCAGGTGTTGCAACACTTCGCGACTCATTGCTTGAAATAACATCCCCTTTGCTCTGCGACATTAAAGTAGCCAACCCTCCCCAAATTTTCTCCCACACACTTTAGAGGCGGGAGAGGTGCCTTTGCACAGAACGCCTTATAAAAAGCCCTTAAGTTAGTAAGTAAGTAAGCAATTCCCAAAATAGTCATGTAATTTATGGATGGCCTCCAAACGTAAATATTCAAATGTCTTTTCAGGATTGCTCGCCTAGCTATTCTGACCTATTAACTTAGCGGCAAACACTGGCTTCGCTAAAAAAACTTTCACAATTATAGAGCAGCCATTTGTAGTTTGCAGGATGCCAGGAAGACTGTAGGTAGTGTTCGTAGTCAGATATATCCGTGTAGTTCAGTCTTGTAGTTTTGTTCAGCAATGGTGTAAAAAGAGTGTCTGATGGTGATAGCAAGTGCCAGTATCGCTATGCCACTGTTGTCATGCTTCTTCTTATGAAGTAGCTCATCAATGTATCGAACGCGTTAAAAACACCCCACGTTCTTTAACTAATTTCTCCTTGTTTACAGATGGGCATACGACATCTTACGTGGCTCGTCAGCCAAAACTACATCTTTAAAACAGAGCGGCTGAGCCGATGTCATTTGGTGATCGATGGAGACAATCTGATGTACACCATGCTGGAAATATTGCCCCATGACATCCAGTCGGCCGTGGGAACGGATTTCTCGGCCTTCGCTGCCCACTTGGAACGGTTCTTCCGCGACCTCATTTGGTAGGTGGAAAGGGAAACTCATTCCCGTGAGAACATATAAGGCGCCTCTGTGTATTGATCACATTTCTGAGTGATTTTTTTAATGGGAGTAGTTTGCAATGTTGACTGAATGTCGACTGCGGCATTAGT
This sequence comes from Lepas anatifera, assembly GCA_034440635.1. NCBI lineage: Eukaryota > Metazoa > Arthropoda > Thecostraca > Lepadidae > Lepas > Lepas anatifera. Next base: position 248,337 of record JAOTON010001694.1, read on the forward strand.
TCTGCAGATTATAACGGCTTGATTTCTGCAGACGTTGATAATTTGGGACAACAATACGAATGTAGCGTTCTTTTAGGTCCTGAAACGTTGACGCCCATGTTCGGATTTCAACGAACTAACTAGGCTTGGGCTAAGAAAGGGCGACCAAACCTGTCACTGGGCGGAGTAGTATTGGAGTTTTAGGGCACTGCAGCCACAGAGGCTATATGTGCCCGTGTCTCTGGGCGGACTCGATCCCCGACCCTTAGCTCATTGCAAAGGTCACCTGACCGAGCCGGACACACGCACCAGCGGGCTGCGCCACCAAGACACCTTATGTAGGTGCACTATGCACCTTGCGCGTAGGTACTGGTATGTATGTATGGGAAGGTTCAGACAACGTAATTGGACACCAAACTGGGAAACCGGGTGTTAACTTTAGATTAATATTAAAATAGACTAATAAGAAATGAAATGGCTATCAGAGTAATATCTATTATTTTTGATAAATAATCTCTGATATGAAGTTGAACTTACCTTTTTGTTGACTGTTTATATTTGATATGTTCGTACATTTAGGTGCAGACAACGCCCTTACTTTTGAACACTTGCTGTCAAAATTTTATTACTGTGGACCCATTAGTCCAGATACGAAGCATTCTTTAAACTGAAGAAGGGCCAGGAATGCCACCTAGCGGCCAAAATGTCCAATTTTGTTTATATTTCTTCTGTTCTTTGGATTCACTACAGAAAGCGCCTCCTTTTTCCCGGATCCAGTTGTGATGACATTGTTTTTGTGGCCCGCCAGCATCTGCATGCGAATTTGATGCGTTTAGGAAATCACCCAGGGGTGCTACCTAACGGCCGATGGTCTCACTTATTATGTATTTCTACGAGCTTTATATTTATCGTGTGAGTCTACCCCCCTTTGGAATTGGGCCCAGCTTTAAAGGGAATGGACCAGTTTGTCGTACGTTCCAAAAAGCATAATAAATGAACAAAATGGGTCTGAAAATAAGGAAACCACATTCTTTCCTCGCTTTGATACGCTAAAAACAGAAATATTTATTCTTTTCTACTGATTAATGACGTCATCAAAAGAGTAATTTTTATAGTCAGTAAAATCCCGAACCTTGATTTTGCTCGATCGTAGACTCGCTGTGAAACGGAATTGAAGTTCAACCGATTAATGCGCATATGTGACATTCCTTCGACGCGATTTTAGCCGTGTTATTCTGCCGTGCAGAACGCACAATAGTGGGCCACACGCATGCGCACTCAATATCTTGGACTACATGTTACCGTACTGCGCATGCGTGCAGCACACTAATATGCGTTCTGCCGGCAGAACAACTTGAACTTGAAGAACTTGAAGGATACGGACTTAATGAGGCTTTAGGCCTGTAGGTGTCCGGTCTTAGTGAGCTCGTGTAAGTGTGGTTTCACTACCTAATCCGTGTCAGGTATAGTATACCAATAGTCCTCCCAGGGTTTGTCAAGCCTGGTCTTGAATGTGTTGACAGTGGGTGCAGTGAAAGATGACTGGGGAGACCATTCCAGTCGTTAACAACTCTAATGCCGAATGCATGGCGACGGATACGAGACTCGGCACGAGGTTTAACCAGTTTGTATTCGTGTCCCCTCGTCCGAGAGTTAGCGTCTCGCTGGAAGAAGCGTTCAGGGTCGAGATCGATGTCGCCATGAAATATCTGGAATACGCGGATCATGTCCCCCCGTCGCCTTCTGTAGTATAGAGAGGGAAGTCGAAGATCTTGCAGCCTGTCACTGTACGGCTTGTGCCGTATTTCAGGGATCATTCGGGTGGCACGCCGTTGCACTCTCTCGACCTTTTTCTGGTTTTCTCGGTTGAAGGGCCCCCAGAGCAAGTTCCCATATTCAAGATGTGGTTTCACAAGAGTTTTGAAGAGAATCGGAAGCGACACCAGGTTGATTGCACGAAATAATCTACGAATCAATGCTAGGATTTGGGAACTCTTTGCCACCGCAGATGCCGCCTGAGCACGAAACTTCATGTCTGCGTCGATAATGACTCCTAGGTCTCTTTCCTGGGCAGGATGGGCGAGCAGACTATCTCTCATTGTGTATGTGTGCTGCTCATTGGTTGTTCCGAGATGGAGTACAGTGCACTTCCCTTGTTAAAAGACAACTGCCAGGTGTCAGACCATGCAACAGCACGATCCAGGTCTGCCTGAAGAATCAGTGAAGAACTGGTCGAGCTAAGTGGAGCGTACACCTTTGTATCGTCCGCGAACACCTTTGGAGTCGTATGGAACACATCAGGCAGATCGTTCACATACACCACAAACAGTAGGGGCCCCAGCACGGATCCCTGGGGTAAACCGCTCACCACAGGAACCCAATTTGATTCACATCCATCCACCACTACTCGCTGCTATCTCTCAAGAAGTCCCTTATCCAGGCAAGTATTTTCCCTGAGATGCCATAACCTTGCAGTTTGCAGAGCAGCCTTTCATGAGGCACAGAGTCAAAGGCTTTCTGAAAATATAAATATACTGCATCAACTGACTGCCCTACCTCGATACTCCTACTCCAATCGTCAACAGCCTCTAAAAGTTGGGAGTCGCATGAGCGACGGGGGCGAAAGCCATGTTGAGCAGCAGAAAGCAGGTGATTCCGTAACAGATGCTGCATCACCTGGTCACGGATGAGACCCTCCAGTACTCTATAGCGGGTGCAAGTTATGCTAATGGGCCGGTAATTGCTAGCGATCTGCCGGTCACCTTTCTTAAAAATCGGCACCACCGACCCTCTTTTCCAAGTGTGCGGAAGCAGTCCTTCATCAAGGCTTCTCCTATACAGAGTTGAGAGTGGTGCAGCAAGGACATCAGCAGCCTCGTACATGACTCGAGGATGTACGTTGTCAGGACCTTGGTTGCTGGTGGTTTTGAGACAACGGAGTTTCTGGTGAATGTGTTCGGGAGTGATGTCAAAGTCCACCAGATGTTCGCCTACACAGCGATTTGCGAAATCTGGAACAGCTGCAGTGTCGTCTCTGGTAAAAACAGAAGCAAAAAACTTGTTTAACAATGTTGCTTTCACGGGAGCACTGCACTGAACGACTCCGTTTGCGTCCTTCAAATCGCTGACTCGGGACCTAGCCTTCACTCGAGAGTTGACATGTCTCCAAAATGGTTTGATTGACTGCTTAATACTACCTATTATCTTATTTTCGTGCTCTAGCAGCAGTCGCCTCGTTAGGGCACGAAATCGATTGTTAAGCATGGCATAACGAGCGTGGTTCAGCATGCGCTGCATCTCATCCTGTGTGTGTCGGTATATATTCCAGGCAGATTGTTTCTTTTTCCTCAGCTTGAGAACCTCACGTGTTACATAAATGTTTTTCTGTTGCCTACCCGCTGTACGATTGGGGATGCACGTGAAAGCAGCAGTCTCTATAGCATGAGTAAAGTAGGAGAAAGCTTCATCGATAGGCAAGGTTTGAATACTGTGCCAGTCAGTGGACGATAACATGAGCCTGAGACTCTCAAAATCAGCTCGCAGGAAATTTGGTTTACTTGATTTGACCGCTGGCAATGGAGTGTAGTATCATAGACTGAAGCGCAGCGTCAAATGGTCGCTTTTGCCAAGCCCTGGCAAGTAATCCATATTTGTGACTGAATGTGGTTCGTTGCTGATCACGAGATCTAGTAGATTCGGAGATTCACCAACCCTGTATCTAGTGGGGTGCTGGACATGTTGAAAGAGAAAGCAGTCTTGCAAAAGTTGAATGAAGTTATGAGAGATATGAGAATGTGGGGCAGTTGACATACACAAATTCCAATCAATTTGGGGCAGGTTAAAGTCCCCAGCGATCAAGAGGTGAGTACGGTTACCTGAGCACACAGATCTAAACAGGCCACAGAGAGAGAGAGAGAGTCAAGGGACTGTGGTGCAGACACCGATGGACTCCGATAGACACAACCAATCATAACACTGTCACCATTCTTTAACCTCAGCGTCACCCAGACATGTTCGACATGAGGAAAACCCTGCACTTTGAATTCGGAACTAGCCAAATGCTCTCTGACAAAAATGCACACTCCCCGTGTACCTGAGGCACCTAAGTGAGACTGTGAGGGGATCAAAATTAATGAAGGGTACGTATCCTGAAACTGATATAAGAGTGAACGAAATAGGAAGAGTTTGCGCCTTGGGAATGATCTCAGTGAGAAGAATTATGTCTGGCTCGCTACCAGCAATAGCTACACACAACTCATCATGTTTATTCAGAAACTGATCTGTGTTGGTGTACATGATGTTTAACTTGTGATCACCTGTTGGGTGTAGTCAATTTGAATGTTGGTGAGGATGACTGGGCACGGATAACTCAGCAGAGGAAGGTGAATTTCTAGAGGCAGAAGCGCCCTCCATCGCCACAGAGTTGGGTACCTCCATAGGCAGTGGGTATGTAGCCTCTGAAGCTGGCGGATTTTGTCGTTCTACTTCGGGCGTGCTGCTGTTGGGCTGGGAATTTTGAACAGCTGATCCAGCATGATCCCTCTCAGTACCCGGTTGAGCCTGGACACCACGACTGGAATTGTCTACGGGCAGCTCTGAGCTGTTTTGGGGTCGTGAAGAATCACTGGACTCTGTTCCCTGCCCCCGGATGTGTGTCCTTGGAGGCTGCACGGGTCCCTGTTCCGTTACTTTCCTAGCTACAATCTTCCCACGCACGATGGTCAGGTCAGTCTCTCCAGCAGCCCTTCTATTAGTTAATTCTGCACGCAACTTACGACGCTCCTCCCTCTCCCTAAATGTGAGATCAGGGCTTAGGTAGATGTTTGACCACTTAGTGTTCTTCTTAAGCTGTGGAGCCAGCCTAAGAAGGTCATACTTGCATTGTTCAGAGTCTAGAGTGACAATGAGGAGGCGAGGCTTGCTAACAGAGACCGCACCTGGGCTAAAGGACTTTGAAACCCTGACATTCAGGCTGAAGGTCTCCCGGACCATGTCCACAAAAGCAGCACAGTCTGCCTGGGATCTTGAACCGTGTGATTCACTAGACTGCTTGTGAACAACAAGATTACACTTTCGTTTGTCACGGTCAAGGAAGTCATCAAAAACCCTGGACATTGTATGTGTGTCCTTGTTTGCAGATGCGCTATTGGCCAGTGATGCTGATTCAATCTGTTTGTTGATGGTCTTGATGACTTTCTCACAGTTACCCTGAACAATCTCTGCATATGAGTTTTTGTTCCTTATGCTCCTCAGACCATTTCGTCATGAGCCCTGTGTTGTCAAGCATGACCTTGTGCTGTTCTTTGATGGTCTGTACCATGCCGTCTATTTTTGCCACTACATTGGACTGAAAGTCAACGAGCATTCCCCCAATAGTGTGCATGTGTTGGAAAGATTGAGAGCTGTCCATCTTTTCCTCTAGTGCCTTCAACCTGTCGTTGGTTTTAGTGACAAGATCGGTGTTTGATGTCTGATCCTGTCTTTCAGCCATACTTTGCACTCATGGCATAACCAAGTGACTACAGGATGAAATCTGTCGATAGCTTTCAGTGCTGTCTTTGATACACCTTGGCAAGTAGCATGGCACCACATCTGACACTTATCACACTACACTGCATCCACATCCTGCTCGACAACTTCAACACACTCCTTATTTGGTCCTCCTTTGCAAGTGACAGAGGATGTCCCAGTGTCAGCAGAAACACATGATGCAGAAATGCCACCATCAAACTTTCTGATTTCCCCGAGACACCAGACCTACTGCAGTGAGAGGTGAGTCAGGGTTTGGGGACATACCCTCACTGGTGATTCTGCCAGCAGATGTTAAATCAAGGGTCAGTTTTGCCCTATCCTTGACTTCAGTGTCCTGAGAGGGCTGCGGGCCCTTTTCAACAGTTAGTATGGTGTCAGCGCGAGATTCACCTACACCTACCCTTTTGCCCATCACACAATGCTCATTCTCTATTTTTGAAAATTTCCTGCTAGTACCCCGCTTCCCATCACGCCGTGTTGCCAGAATCCATGGCCCCGCCTCCACATCATCATCATTCATGACCTCAACACTCGCTCTGTCACCATGCGCCTTGCTCTCTCCATCACCACCCGCATCGCTTTCAACATCTCCACACCTATCGATATCCCTATCCCTAGCTTTATAACCATGTGCCGCTTGCTCCATCACACTAGCGATAGCATCGCTCAAAGCCGTAGCAGCTTCGTTTTGCGGACGGTCGGAATTGTTTTTCTGTTTTGATGTCGGAGGTGGTGACCGAGCGCAAGGCATTATATACCTTTAATTGAATAGTGTATATTCTCACGGTACCAACCTGTATGCTATCGTGGCTGAGTGTGATGTGATGAATAAGGTGAGTAAGGTGGCGCTTTAGGCGATCTAATAGGCTTGTGAAAATCGCCAGTACTAAATAGAAAATATGTGGAGTTTCATTACAGCTGCAGCTAACCCTAAATTTTCGAGCGAATCGTAGATGAATCTGCTGGATGTGTAATTAAATGTCTGGTTTAATGAGAAAATGTGGATGTAAGCTTGTATGGAGTGTGTGCCTGTGTCGAAAAAGCGGTCTTAGGTGGTCGTCAAACGCCTCCGATAACAAGTCTCCAGTACTAAATTGAAAATACAGGTTTCAAATTCAAAGTAGTGAATCTTGCTTAGATGTCTTCTCGCTATTCACACATCTTGATAGTGTGATAGTGTGTATGAGTAAGCCTTCTACAATGTTCTTCCTTTCTTCTGAGTTTGAATTTTGAAAAAGCGCGCCCAATATTTGGCGGGAAACAAGGACGGATATCAGCGAGGCCAGGGCTGGAGGAGCTCTCCGGAGAGATGTTGCCAGGACGAAGGCCAGAGGACAACTGACAACACGGCTTTTGTCTCTGTTGTTTTGTGAACCAATTTCGAAGTGTCCGTAGTATTATCAAGGTAAATATTGAGAAACATATGGGTAATATTTTTGAAGGGCATTGGCTTCCGTTGATGCTAACTGATATTACCGTGTTGTGTATGTATAATTGGTAGCATCATTGAAAATTTCTTATGTACTTTAAGTTTCGAAGGTAACCAAGTAGCAGAACGAAGGAAAAAACTGGTGAGGTCATGCTGTTCACAATTTGACAATGAGGCTGGGGGGGGGCAAAGTAAGGGACTAGCTGACAAGTTTCCTTGGACAATTCCAATCAGGGTCACATGCTTTTTCCAGATGCATTTGCAATGCTGATATATTTTTGGCAATGGGAACAGTGTTAATCTCATTCTCGTCAATCCACATCCAACAAGATTTGGTAGGAGTTTGTGCAGTGTTGGACTGATGGTAAATATTTTCCTTACAGTGTGAGATGAAGGAGAGTTGATTGCAGAGGGTAAATATTTATATGCTATTAAATAAAATAGTATCAAATTTTAGACAATACAATTCATTAAACAAAACTATTATTCATGAAAATGTGGCTGCATGCGCATTGATTTATGTTACTGCTGTTCTGATTTGCTCTGACTTGTGTCATCCTCGTTATAGTGCCTTATTTTATTATTTTGTCATGCCTGCTCTTCTTTGTTTGCTTCTTGTTCCTTGTTTCTGCTGCCTTTTTTATTGTAGTTAAAATAAATAAATTGATGATGATAAACAAAATTGTGAATTTAGGTGAACAGAAGTGAAGGTTGTGAAATAAAATATCTATTGTGTGCCAGGGATATACAATATCTATTGTGGTTACACCTCTTACCTGAAATGCACCATACATTATCCTATCAAGTTAATATTTTTGATAATCATCTGGTAGACGTCTCTGCTCTCTGGCTTTTTCCCAATATATCCCAAGATCTAGAAATAGCAAGAAATGACCCAACTTCCGTTCCAAACAACCCAAGATGGAAATAATCCTTATTCCAGGAGCAAAGCTGTGCTTAGAAGAATGCTGACAGTGGATGCATTGTACATAGGCGTGCTCAGACTGCTGTGGAGGGGGAGTGAAGGTGGGTAAAGACGTAACCAGGAGACTGCTGGAAAGAGGGTGTATAGTACAGAGGCATACTCAGAGTGCTGGGAAGGGGATGTATTGTACCGAGGCGTGCTCAGCCTGCCATGGTGGGAAAGTGTTCTACAGAGGCGTGCTGAGACTGCTATGGTGGGGATGTGTTGCACAGAGACATACTTTTTGCTGGGAAAGGGATGTATTGAACAGAGGCGTGTTCAGACGGCCAGGAGGTGGGGGGGGTGAAGTTAGCAAAGGAAGAAAGGGATGTATTGAACAGAGGCGTGCTCAGACTGCCAGGAGTGGTTAGGGGGGGTGAAGTTAGCAAAGGGAGAAAGGGATGTATTGAACAGAGGCGTACTCAGACTGCCAGGAAAGGCGGGGGGGTGAAGTTAGCAAAGGAAGAAAGGGATATATTGAACATAGGCGTGCTCAGACTGCCAGTAAGGGTGGGAAGGGGGTTAGCAAAGTTAGCAAAGGGAAAAGGGGATGTATTGAACACATTCATGCTCAGACTGCCAGGAATGGTGGGGGGAGGGGGTGAAGTTAGCAAAGGGAGAAAGGGATGTATTGAACATAGGTGTGCTCAGACTGCCAGGAATGGCGGGGGGGTGAATTCAGCAAAGGGAGAAAGGGATGTATTGAATATAGGCGTGCTCAGACTGCCAGGAAGGGCGGAGGGTGAAGTTAGCAAAGGGAGAAAGGGATGTATTGAACATAGGTGTGCTCAGACTGCCAGGAATAGCGGGGGGGTGAACTCAGCAAAGGGAGAAAGGGATGTATTGAACAGAGGCGTGCTCAGACTGCCAGGAGCGTTGGGGGGGTGAAGTTAGCAAAGGGAGAAAGGGATGTATTGAACAGAGGCATGCTCAGACTGCCAGGAATGTTGGGGAGGGGTGAACTCAGCAAAGGGAGAAAGGAATGTATTGAACATAGGCGTGCTCAGACTTCCAGGAATGGCGGAGGGGGGTGAAGTTAGCAGTGGGAGAAAGGGATGTATTGAACAGAGGCGTGCTCAGACTACCAGGAAGGGTGGAAGGGGGTGAAGTTAGCAAAGGGAGAAAGGGATGTATTGAACCATAGGCGGATCCAGGAGGTAAGGGGGCACGTGCCCCCCCAGTCGACCCTCGGCGCCCCTGAAATAATCATGGCGCCCCCTGAAATGTCGCTTTCCAGCCCCCCAGGATGCGAAAATCGGCGCCCACCGATAGGATTTTGCGCCCATCTAATAGGTTTTGCCGGTCAAAAGTGGCGCCCCCGGACCGGATGGTGCCCCCGATCGACAATCCTGGATCACCCCCCGCCCACTGCCCGGAAGGGCGGGGGGTGAAGTTATCAAAGGAAAGTTGCTAGAGGCTGCTACCTTCATCCCCCCGCCCTTCTTGGTAGTCTGAGCACCCCTCTGTTCAATACATAGGCAGATCCAGGATTGCCCGATCGGGGGGCACCATCCGGTCCGGGGGGCGCGACTTTTGACCGACAAAACCAATAACATGGGCGCAGAATCCTATCAGTGGGCGCCGATTTTCGCATCCTGGGGGGTGGGGCTGGGAAGCGACATTGCACGGGGTGCCATCGACCTTTCAGTGGGGCGCCATGACCATTTCAGGGGGCGTCGAGGGTCGACCGAGGGGAGGCACGTGCCGCCTTGCTCCTGGATCCGCCTATGGTTCAATACATCCCTTTCTCCCATTACTAACTTAACCGCCCACCCCCGCCCATCCTGGCAGTCTGAGCATGCCTCTGTTCAATACACCCCCTTTCTCCCTTTGCTGAGTTCACCCCCCCTCCCCCACCATTCCTGGCAGTCTGAGCACGCCTCTGTTCAATACATCCCTTTAACAGCACAAAGTATGTCTCTGTGCAACACATCCCCACCGTAGCAGTCTCAGCACGCCTCTGTACAATACATCCCCTTCCCAGCACTCTGAGTACGCCTCTGTACTATACACCCTCTTGCCAGCAGTCTCTCGGTTACGTCTTTACCCACATTCACCCCCCCTCCACAGCAGTCTGAGCACGCCTCTGTACAATGCATCCCTTGTCAGCATTCTCCTAAGTACGCCTTCGCTTCTGGAATGAGGATTATCTCCATCCTGGGTTGTTTGGAACGGAAGTTGGGTTATTTCTTGTTGTTGTTAGATCCAGAATTAGAAACACTTCTGATTTATTTATTTATTAAAATTCATCACCAACAGGCTTAGAACCCACTGATAGGTGAAGTCATCGGTTAAAATTGCTGATACTGATTATCCACCTATCAAGACAGTTTTCAAAATCATTGTGGAAAAATTCCTGGATCAGTATTGAGGCATGAATGAGACTGTTCTACATTATTGGAATGACATTCCAAGACTACCTTCAGGCTTGTTTACTATGTGTCTGACTTCTCTGTCTCTGCTCCTCGCAGACCACATTCTCCGCGGCGTCGACAATCCGCTGCTGAGTACTGCGGTTGCCGCTGCCTACGGTGCTAGTGTGTCCTGCGAATTGAAAGCGCATTCACCACCAGGCGTCGCTGCCCCCGTGTGCCACTTAGGTGTGGGCCGATGACTCGGCCAATGAGGGTGTTCGAGATGAAGGCGCGGAGCGCTCATTGTCTTCCCAGACGACCAGTGCCATGAACTGCGCGCCCCTGCCGCAGTCTATGCTCGAGCTTCAGAGCAGAGATGACGGCCCTCCAGACCGCCCCAACTTCTTGAGCACTTACCCAAGTTCCTAACGTCGATCCCGCCCGCCTTCCGGGCGCACATCAGCATAAAAGAAGTACTCAAAACCTCAATACCGTTGGCTAGCGGTCGCGTGCGGAATCGGTTGCGGCCCTTTGCTCGGGAGGTGCGTCGTCATGGATGGTTACAGTTGAGTGAGTCCTGCTGACGTGTCCTCGCGGGGACATGATAATTCTGCCGTTGTGCCTCTACCACTGTTCTAAACTCTGTGTTTTTAGATCTTCACCTCGCGCTTCCAGACTGACTGGTCCGTGTAGTCGCAGTGAGTGCATCAACCCACCTTCTCAGCAGCTGGCTCCAACGCTGCAGACGTGATGGACGGGACGAACTGTAGTACCACGTGGGTTCTGCAGCTTCACATATCTTTAACTAGTCGCTAGTCGTGAAGCATGCGTTTCTGCCCTACATGTCATGGGTTTTAATGTGTGTGTAGCCATATTCATACGTTTGGACTGTAAAAAGTCCATTACATTCGTCAATTTGGTAAATGCATCGCATACGCTACTATAACTTTCATACGCATCTGGTGTATAATATTGCGTTTTTTTCAACTCCGAAGTGTAATTGCTGTGTGCTGGCAACTAAATCCGCCAAGTTTTGCGCTGGTGTACCTGTGTGGTAGGCAGTTACAAGTACGTTTTCATATATTTGGTGCTTTTTCGATGTGGCAATAAGCACTGAAGGTCAACGTATTATATCTATGGTGTTTTATAGCAGAAATTCGTGCGAACTCAGCTCCTCTTTGTGGTGTTGAGATCTTAAAACGAGCAAGCCGAGGCGTCCTGACATAGCGCTTTCGGGGTTGGAAAGCTCTCATTGGTAAATGACGGTTTTGGCAGCAAACCCCATGAGTGAGCCTAAATTTTCTTGTTGGAAATGTTGCGTTGTGTTGAGCTGCAATTCCGGTAATTAATGCCCGATACCACTATTTCATTGATAATATGTTAAACAGCTGCTTTCAAGCCTGGATTATATTGCCAGTTTTCATAGCTGCTTTATAACATTGGCTGTAATAAACCAGTGACGTTAAGGTAATGGCTTTTGTGGGGTGTGGGTGGAGAGCGACGCAATAATTACAGCTTCGTGCATACTCAACGTATTCTACTGAAACCAAATTAGGGTCGAAAACGATGAAGCAACGGAGATTAGCAGTTCCAGGTGGCATCGGTATGAATAACATTTTCCAAAGCTTTTTCCGATATCCTAATACCGAAATGGTATGTATGTGATCTAATGAAAACGAACACAACCAAGTTGTAGCCATTTATATTTGTTATACAGCGAAGCGAATTTCAGTCGACCGAGAGTTGTCCTTAAACTCCACCATCAGAATAATATTGCATTGAACTCTGCTGATTGGAGCACAGTCATCACACGATGTGCATTCAGTGCTTTCACGTTCCGGAACGCTACTCAAAAGAAGTATTGCCGAAAATGATTGTAAGGTGCGTTCGTTTGCAACTTTTTATATAAAATACAGGTTGAGGAGCTTCCAAGAGTAGATCCAACTCGGGTATTTGGAGCTCCTAACAGGAACCAGCTCGCTGGAAGACTCCATCGGCGCGTCCATAGCGTGAGATTGGGATGACGCCTGCCGCCCATTGGCACTTCGAGGCCAGCACTGGGGCAAACAGTCACAACACAAATGTTAGGCAGGTCGATAATTTTGGGTTTGGGGCTGATCGACGCACCACCTGCCACCTGTGAGGTTATGTTGGCATTCCTAATGTGTTTACAGTCTCATGTGAGAGAGAGAGAGAGAGAGAGAGAGAGAGAGAGAGAGAGGGAGGAGAGAGAGAGAGAGAGAGAGAGAGAGAGAGAGAGAGAGAGAGAGAGAGAGAGAGAGAGAGGGAGAGAGAGAGAGAGAGAGAGAGAGAGAGAGAGAGAGAGAGAGAGAGAGAGAGAGAGAGAGAGAGAGAGAGAGAGAGAGAGAGAGAGAGAGAGAGAGAGAGAGAGAGAGAGAGAGAGAGAGAGAGAGAGAGAGAGAGAAGAGAGAGAGAGAGAGGAGAGAGAGAGAGAGAGAGAGAGAGAGAGAGAGAGAGAGAGAGAGAGAGAGAGAGAAGAGAGAGAGAGAGAGAGAGAGAGAGAGAGAGAGAGAGAGAGAGAGAGAGAGAGAGGAGAGAGAGAGAGAGAGAGAGAGAGAGAGAGAGAGAGAGAGAGAGAGAGAGAGAGAGAGAGAGAGAGAGAGAGAGAGAGAGAGAGAGAGAGGGAGAGAAGAGAGGAGAGAGAGAGAGAGAGAGGAGAGAGAGAGAGAGAGAGAGAGAGAGAGAGGAGTAGAGAGAGAAGAGAGAGAGAGAGAGAGAGAGAGAGAGAGAGAGAGAGAGAGAGAGAGAAGAGAGAGAGAGAGAGAGAGAAGAGAGAGAAGAAGAAGAGAGAGAGAGAGAGGAAGGGCAGGAGGAGCAAAGACAGAATTCCTAGCAGGAGGCTAAAGACAGAATTTGTAGTTTAGTTCTGCGGTAAATTTTTGACTAAGTAGGCGAGTGCGCTGAAGTTTCCCCTCTAAGAAACCCTGTAAGTGTACGATAGGCAAATGCTTAAATACTGATCAAGAAACATCTTAACTACTTTCTTAAACGCTTTGCATTGACGGAGGTCTGAGCCTCCTTAGCTTGACAGGGCGGGTACCCGCCCCTCTAAGAATTCGAGAACCACGCTAGACAGCGAAAAACGGTAATGGCGTTGGGTAGGCCATGTAACACGAGCATTGACGGGGAGGGCGGGTACCTGTCCCACTTAATAATTGTTGGGGTTTAACGACGCACCCAACTGCCAGGGTCATACGGCGTCTGCCAACTCTCACCCCTGTTGGAAGGGATTTTAGGGGATCAGATCGTGACTTATTCAGGAGGCTCCGCCGGGACGTGAACCCGGGACCGGTGGCTTAGAAGACAAGGGTGCTATCCACTAAGCCACCTCATCCCCTACCTGTCCCACTTCGGTTTTGGAGACAGAATAAAAATGACGGAACATGAGCCGCCGTACCTGGCATAACTTTACTCCTGATAATTTTCCACTGCTTTTGACAACATTTTAAGGTTGGGTCATCTCAGCTCAGGTCACCAGTGCAGGTCAAGTGATCTCACCTCAAAAACATTTAGGATAGCATAACCCAGAACAGGCTGGACCTATCCAATTGAAACTCGTACCACATAATGGCCCCACCGAGTTTTTGGTAAAATTTGTTCAGGTATTTCTTATCTCGGGATGACCTAAGGCCAGGTACGAATCATGACCTCTCAATTGGAAATACATGGGAGAAATTGTTTAAATTGAATAACTTAGTAATGGATGGTGGTAAAACATTCATTTTATTTTAACGGTATTAGGTTTTGGCTCTCATCCTTGTTGTTTCTAATGATATGCATTTTGACCTAATTTGACCTTTTGAGCTGATTCAAGTCGGGTCAAATATGTTTACCTTATTTGACCCCTGAAAGGTTATATCATATATCATTCCATTCATCTCGCTGCCAGTATTCTGATGGCCGAGATTGTTTTGCTCTATCTTTGCTTGTTCAGAGTGTAATGAAAGAAAACTTCCTCGCCCACATGATATCCCTATGGTGGCGTGCCTTGACTCATAGTTACCTCAAACGTGACCTGAATAACAAAAAAATATATTTTTTCTATCAAGAACTGGATGGGCTATCCATTGTCGTTTAAAGGACATTGTCGCAAAAAATTTTTATTGTGGTTTCTTAATATTTGAAAATCCTTATCTTTGGTAATTATCAGTCATTTCTTTATCTTTCAGCTAAATTTTTGGAGGCCACTCAACAATTATTCAAATTTGCTAACAATATCAATAATCGGCTGTAACCTGCCTTTCACCTCTATTCTATCAATAAAAGTTTTAAGTTCCATAAAATGATTTTTTTGAGGATAGAAAATGTTTTTATGCTGTGTGTTCGTATTCAATTTATTTTTATTAACCCTTAAAAATACAGTTAGAATATTAGATTAGTTTGTCCAAAACATTCGGCTTGAGAAAACTAATCAGGAAAGTCCTAAAATCGGGCAGTTGTACAGCGGGGATGGTATAGTGGCCCTCCATTCCCGACTCTCACACGGGTAATACGGGTTCGAACCCTAGGTCGTGGAAGTTTTACTGTAAAAACAATTTTTCTGATTCTCTTCTTGTTTGTTCATGCGTACTAATGGATGAAGCATAGTCGGATCCATGGTTGCCGATCGGGGGTAACTTCCGGGGAGGGCACCATCCGGTCTCAGGGGGGCGCCACCTTGCCCGGCAAAACCTTATCAGATGGACGCCAAATCCTATCAGTGTGCGCCGATTTTCGCATCCTGGGGGAGAGGATGGGACGCGACATTTTAGGGTTCACCGAGAGATGATCAGAGAGGGGAGGGGGCACGTGCCCCCTTCGCCCTCCTGGATCCTTCTATGGGATGAAGTAAATATTCTAAGGACAATTTCTTCTGGTTATCTCTCCGTCCTGGTAGTTGAGGGAAAGGGAATATTAGCCCCAAATATTTTTCTAATCTAACCGGCGTACTCAAACTGGAACCGGCTTGTCTCCAGCTCCCTGCAATGGTTCTCAATCCGTCGGATTTTCCTCTATTGGAGACCAGTTCCCTGTTTTCTGACCAGCGGGACACGCTGTTCGTCGTTCGGAAATGTCCCTTGTGTCCTTTGCTGAAGGCCATTCTTGAAGGCTGACCGGTTTTCGTGCAAACCAAGAACCAGAAATCGACCCAATAAAAAGCAGGGGTGGCTCTTCGAGATTATATGTGTTAATCTCGAGATTAATGTGTGTCTCGAGATTAATTAATCAGTTTAACCTTTCGCCCCACCGGGGGCCATCGATGGCCCCCCAGGTTTTTCCGGGATAGCAGAAAGACGATGAGGCGCAGCACCGTGGTTGAGGGCTCTACCTCTCACTGCATCATTTTCCCACCACTCCCTGAAATTTTTTACCCCGGGTCACCCAAGGTCAGGTCATCTAGACGAGTTCGAACCAAGGTCACCTCACTTCAGCTTTAGAGCTCTGTAAGAGCTACATTTCGGTGTCTATCGATTTGAAACTTCCTTACACTTCTTATGACCCCTCCAGGGCTCCCACAAGGTGTGTATATCCGGGATTTTTCGATTTCGTGCTCCTGAGGTCAGGTCACGAGGTGACCTCTTCCATTGAAAAAGCATGGGAAAAGCTGTCTTATGATCTAAAAGTCAAAAATCATTGAAAATGCTCAGCTTGATCAGAAAAGCGTTTTTAAACACCCTTTCACGGGATTCCAGGGGCCATATTTGCCCTTTGACATCCCCAAGGTCATCCAAGGTCACCAGGGTCAAAAACAGCATTTTGACAATAACTTTGACCTGTATAAGCTAGGAGCGCTGAAACAAACACCATCGTGTTTGTCTCTGTCATTGGCTTTCATTTGATATACGGCAATGTCACTTTCTTGACTTTTCGTGACCTCAGGTCATACTAGGTCACGAGGTGACCTCTGGAGGTCAAACTACTGGCGGGAGGTCTTTACGTTTCCATAGCAGAAAAAGTACCGGCAATTTCCTATCAAATGTACTTTCCCACACCTCAATAGCTCTAAGGGCATCAGAGTTATGCCCAGTTTGCTTGAAGCATTGCATATTTGAGTGAAAATAGCCGATCTTGACCCAATTTGACCTCTGATGGTCGCAAACCATTGACCTGAACACTCAAAACATGTGAAGTAATTTCGTACTGAACTCACGCTAGCTTTGTAGTACCTTTTGCAGATTTGCGCTAACGCCCATATTTTTCGAGGTGTTAGAGGGGGGGCCATCGATGGGCTCCCCCGGTGGGGCGAAAGTGGCGCCTGACCCTGCGGGGGGCGCGGGTTAACAGACGCATTGACGGGAGGCGGCAATTCGCCCCCCCCGTCTGGTTTTTCGGATAGAACATAAAAACGGCGGCGCGTAGCGCTGCCGCACTTGTATCCATACGCATATACAGTAAAAACGCAGTACATGGTAAAACATACACTCCTAACACTAGGCAAAGAAAACTAGGCAGGGGCGCGTCAATGGAATTTTAAGTCATCACATATTTATAAGGTAGGTACTTAACACACTCGGGTTAAAAATAAACTCGGGTTAAAAACTTGACATACCTTCTCTCATCATTTTTACAACTTTCGGTCGAAATTTTAAGGTTAGGTCATCTCAGGTCAGGTCACCAGTACAGGTCAAGTGACCTGACCTCAAAGTTTAAGACAACATAAGTCGGAACAAAGTGAACTCATCCGATTGAAGTGACCTGACAAAATGGTTAAAATATCTGGATGGAGAAGCGTATGGGCTACCCTGCCGTTTACCATTTTTCACTACCTACCGTGGTTCTGGAGATTTTAGGGGTACCCGCGCCCCCTGTCAAAGCGAAGGTGGCTCAGAGCCTCGTCAATGCGCGTGTTAATCTGGTAAAACAACGAGATAAAACGTTAATCCGTACGAGATAAAACGTGTTCGAGATTAAATGTGGCGGTCTCCCAGGGCGTGGACCACCCTGAAAGACCGCCTGGGCCTTTCACGGCAGGAGAGTGTGGAGGTGGAGCGCTCGCACATTGGCCACTCCCCTTCTCCTGTGCAGCTACCGAAAGAGGATCGGCCTGAACCCGGAGGCCACGTTACAGGAATGCGACGATGGAGAGGACGAGATCCTCCACCACCTTCTGACCCGGTGCCCTGCGTGCGCTGACCTGCGCTGGGGACATATTTGGACGGGACGACCCGCCCATCCGGGAAGCGCTGGCGGACCCGCGACGGCTGGCGAATTACCTCGTAGGCGGTTGGGGCGACTGCAGTGCGCCCCCCATATGGCCGGAACACTCAATCAATCAATCAGATTAAATGTGTCCGTCGACATTTAAATCTTGATATAATTGTAATTCTTTGGTCTCCGGAGAATATAAAAACACGTAGTCTAGAGAACCGGAGAATAGCTGAATGTGATACGGAAGAATAACTCTTGAAATGCGCTGGGAACTAGAACCAGAGAGCAGCCACCACGATCCTTGGATGAACTGACTGAAGTGTGGAACGCACCACGAACCCAAAACCTGATCACTTT